>RJWJ010004439.1:0-75875 GCA_004363605.1 Indri indri
ATGGGCCCTGAGCACACAGTGGCTGGCTGCGAGCCCTAAGGAAAGCATCCTGCTCAAGCGGTATGATGCCGTGCATGAGCTGCCCTCAGCAGCAAGAGCCTGTAGGCACACCACTGAGCACAGGGACCTTGGGTGGGACCCAACCATCAGCTAGAAGGGACATCTCCCATTCCTGGGCCTCCAATCACAAGTCACTAGTGGAGAATATCCAAGGAACCCACAAAAGCACCCCCACAAGGAAAAAAGACGTCAGCATCTGGATATTGGCCACACCTAGAAGGCACCCGTGTCAGAATCCCACTCCACAGCGAAAGCAGCCCTCTGCTGCCCGTGCCTCACTTTTCTCCTCCCCGCTGGGCCCCTCTTCCCTTGCTCCCCGTGCCGTCCTCACCACACTTCAAGCTTCCCTGCCTGGGCTGTGTCCTGAGCTGAGGGAGGGGAAAAAGCTTTAAGTTAAATGGAAGATGGAAGCTTTGCCCTTAGACTGGACTGGACTGGAAAATGACCAGGAAAGCTACAGGATTCCTTGAAATTTCACTCTGGATTAGGAAAAATTTGACAGAACTTGTCAAAGGCAGTGGTGTGAAAAATAAAACTATCCTAGAAGTTTACCTCTACGAGTCCAGCCCATTGAATGCAGTGGCTATAAACGCGTTTTACGCCAACCTTCCCTCTCCCCTCCCCTCACTCCAAATGGTCTCACCGAGTTCTCTTTTCCTTTCTGCTTCCCTCTGCCTCTTTGCTGGTCTTGCCTCCTCATGCCTCTAGCTAACAAATAAAGACTTGAAATATTTAAATATTTTATTCCCAGCCCAAATTAGAGTAGCACATAATGTCAAATTGAGTAGAAATGATGAGGAAAGAAAAAAAAATGGAAGAATGTGGGTTAAACAGGTCCAACTTCTTCTTTGTTCTTGTTCCTTTCTTTCCAATATTAAATCTTGCCAAAAGTCCATCCATTTAGTCAAGAAAATAGCCCACTCTTTCCAAGCAAATCCAATGCATCTTTTAGACATGGCTATGGAATCTAAGAGAGAAAACAGATGGAGGGGGACTGACAAGGACATTGCAAAAGAGATGAACAAAAACATCGGTTGGCAAAGCCAAAAACATACTTTTGCCAGTCCAAGCACATAAAACTTCCGTAAGAAATTGAGTTAATGAGGCAAACCAAACTAGTAGAGTTTATCTGTGGGACAATGACGTAGACTGTCCCTTTCATCAACAAACTTTGTCGAGTCACACCTGAGCCAGTAAGAACAATCTACATGAGAGAAAATGCTATGTGACAACCACGCCCTGCTTCATTCTCCTCTCCCTGAACTCAGAGGTCCCAATCCCCTTGCAGAGACTGGGGCCATGTTACCTTATCTTGCTAAAGGCATCTAAGCAGACAGGATGTGAGCCCCCTTCCAGGTCCGGCCTGGGGAGACCCTCCAGCTCCCTCTTCATTTGCTATGGGGGCCGTGGTGGCCACATGTTCCAGACGTTTTGTCTGTGGTTGGAGGACTTCATACTGGTCTCTCTCTGACTGAGAATTAAGTTTCAATGAATTAAGCCACTTAAAGTTCAAGGTGTTTATCTGTTAGCACAGCCATTGCCTAGACTATCCTGACTGTTAATCAGCCCTAACATTCCAGTACACAGAGGACTGTGGAGTCACTGAAGAGTTGCATAACAAGAGAATAGTACCAAACTCTGAGGGTCAATGCCACTTTATCCTTGTCCTATAAAAATGATTTTGTTAACTAATTATAAGCTTTTTATTTACACTCTGGAGGAGATCTGTAGAGACTCAATCACTTATAAATAGTTATTAAGATGATGTTCCTCAACTATACAAAGGTTCAATAAGCAAGAATTTGGCTAAAATATAAGAAAAAAATTCCTTGACTGTCTAATGAACTACTCACTGAAACAGGCCACCCAGGGAGGTTGTGCAATCATGAGTTCTGGAAATCCCTATAATTAAGACTGACAATCACCCAGTCTTGTCTGTATCAGAATTTCAGTTAGTTCCTTGCTTAGCCAGAGCCTTGGGTCTTCATCAGAATACCCAGAAGAGTTTTCCAGCTTTATAATTCTTTGTTCAAGCAAGCAGTGGCTTTCTGTTAGAGGAGGAGAATAAAGGTAACTCTGGTAAGCATTCACCCAATAGTGGCCCAGCTGTTCAGTGAGCACCACCCAGGTATGTGCCAACACTACACGACTCACCAGGTGCTCACACCTGTAAGCTGGGGCTTATACCTGTAAGCTGAGACAGGAGGATAGCTTGAGCCTAGGATTTTGAGCCTGGGCCTGGGCAACATAGTGAGGCCTTGTCTCTAAAAAATAAAAAATAATAGCCAGGTGTAGTGGCCTGCAAGATCGGCTGGGGTGACATAGCGAGACCCTATCTCAAAAAACAAAACAAGAAAGAAACAAACAAAAAACTACACAAAGTGTACAGGGAAACAACAGGGACCAAAGAGACTCTGTGTTTCCCTTCATAAAGTCATAGTTGAGTGCTTTCATGGTATATCCCCATTTTTTTTTTGGTAGGACAAGAACAATACCATACATTGGACATGGCTTCTCAAGGTCAGTGTCGACTGCACACGTACTCTGAATATAGAATATTATCAAATGTCAATGCACAGACAATTTCCCACTGCCTGCCAGCACCAAAACCCAAATCTCAGATAAACGCTCAGTAGAAATCTTCAGGATCTTCTACAAGCCTCTAAGACTCAGTCATTTCAGAAATTTGTATTTTAAAAGTTACAAAAGAGAGGCAAGCCAAAGAGAAAAATAAAAATAATTAAAAGGGGAGAGGAAGGGTTTTGAAGAACTCCTACCAGTCTATAAAAAGCTTCTGAGAACCAGAGCTCCTCGGTAGCGGGAATCTCACCAGGAGAGAGGCAGGTGCAGGGCTATCCTTCTCGTTGTTAAATAACACCTGTCAAAAGCAGCCTACCCTGATTCTTTTGGGGTCAGCAGCCTGATCTATCATTCAGCGACCAATCAAAATCCGTAAGGACATTCAAATATTCTGATTCACTAAGATACATATACACATGTCGATATTCTCCCATTTTCAATTTTAATAAATTTATCATGAACTTTTAATCAATATTTTCCTTCCTTCAGGGGCTATATTTCTCTGAGAATTTATCCTGTGTTATCTATTTATCATGTGTTATCTATTCTCAGGAACTTCAAGGATAATTTGAAATATATGGCTTCATCATTTTTCACTCATCAGACTGGAAAACATTTCAGTTTGACAGTGAAAAATTTTGGCAAGAAAGTGGACAAACAGGGCTTCCCCTACAGTGCTGCCAGGGGCAAGGGGGGGTTACACAGCAGGCTGCATTTGTGTCTGCAATGTCTTCTTTCTTAGGCTGGTGATGTGAACAGGGTGTCTATTATATTTTTCTCTATATTTTCTGGAATCCTTGATATCTTTTTTAACAATAATTTTTAAAATGTGTCCTGTATAAGGACAGGAACAGGACAGGTCACTTCCTTCACACACTGCCAAATACAAAGAAAAAAACATGCAAGTTCATAGAAAGCAAGACACAAGCACTTGCCTAACTGAGGAGCTTTGAACTACATGTCCCGGCAAAAGCCAAAATCCAGAAGGAAATTGTGAATATCTGGTCACCAGCTGTAAACACAGCCTCTTTTTAAATGTCTCTACTGAGACCTCATGAACATTGTTAAGAAGTAATAACATTCTTCATTTTTTAAAAATCAACTCAACATGATGGTCCATCTTTGAACTAAATTTATGATCCTCACGTTTTGCTCATCCTAGTGTACAGGGGGGTCCTCCAGCACCATTCTATCTTGGGTCAAGAGGGAGTACTGCTGTCCACATCCCCTGAAAACTGCTAATAGCCTAGCATTGCAGGGAACTGACCAGGACTATTCAGCAGGGGGACCCCAGTCTTACTCGATTTGACAGGAAGCGAAGTCAAATTTTAAGGAAAAAGGTCACAGCGAAACTTCTAAGCTTGAATTATCTCTTCTAATTTCATTTGCCTATTCAAAGCAACACAGTAAAATTATGAATAGACACTCAGCCCACTTTCTCAATATAGCTCAACATTAAGACCACAGAGCACACCTCAATTCATCCAGTGAGACACAATGGAACAAACGCTGTGATGGTATCTACAACCAGACAACTAAATTTGATAATACAAAGGGACCCTAATTTTATTTCACCATTTTTTGGTTGCATAGAGGGCTGGGCTCAGAGAGTCAATTGTCATTCACAGCATAGGGAAAAAGAAGGATACTTGGAATGCAGAACTGCTCTTTTATCAGATGAATCTTCTTCCTTGACATTTTTGGGAGTACAGAATTGATAGGAAAATTAACAGCATTATTTTTGTTCCACACCCAACAGACTATCTAAAATCACGACCTCTTTCTTCAACCAATCGACATGTTTAAAACTCTCCCATCACAACAAAACCCTCCTTGACCTGTGCCCCTTCCAGCTTATTCTACTTCTTTCTTCTTGATAAGCTTCTCAAAAGAGTAGTCTACACTCAATTGTTTCCACTCCCTCAACTTTTGACTACTCCTCAGTATGATTAAATTTAACTGAAATCTGGCTTCTACCACACCATTCTATTAAAGTTACTTTCATGAATGTTGACAAAAGCCCCTAGCCACCAAATCCCAAGCCACCTCCCAAAGCCGATCTTCCAGCAAGCTTGCTGCTTCGGACACCAGGAACAACACTCTTCCTTTGGCTTTGCTTAGACAAGCCATGGCTCATACACTCACTTCAAATATGTATCATGTATCTGTAGCTCACCTCTTTCCTTTTGAATATGCCACAACCAGGTCATGTTGACATTTCTGAAATGCAACTATTAGCCTCCCCAACACATAACCTACTTCTCCAAAACTCAAAATCTCAGTTTTTGTATTCTGGGTCATCTGTCACCCAAGACAGAAACCCAAGAGTCACCCTTGACTCCTCCTTGCTCCAAACTCTTCCGCCTGATCACCATAGCTACTGCTACTGCCCTTATGCAACTCCTTATATTTGTTTCCCAGATAACATAGCAGCTTCTGACCAGTATCCCACCTCCCTTCTAGACCCTGGCACACCATCACCCATACAGCCCAGAGCTACCTAAAATACAGATAGGACCTTGTGACTCTCATATTTAATATTCATCAGTTTAAACCCCTAAAATAGATTTGCTTAGACAACACCCAAAACTCCCTGCACTCTGATTTCTGCTACCCTCCACATCATCAACTCCTGCCATATCTTCCTGTACAAGTTATGCCCAGCCCAATAGAAATACAACATAAGTCATGTGTGTAATTTTAAATTTTCCAGTAGCTACATTTAAAAAGTGAAAAGAAATAGGAGAAATTGATTTTATTAATATCTTTTATGTAACCTCATACTATATATCTAAAATATTCATTTCATCATGTAATCATGGAAAATTATGAGATACTTTACATTCCTTTTTTTGAACTAAGACTTTGAAACCTGTTGTATATTTTAGACTTAAAGCGAATCTCAATTTTAACCAGGCACATTTCAAGTGCTGAATAGCCACATGTGGCCAGTGGCTACCATATTGGAAAGTTTGGCTCTAGCATTAACAAAATGCTTGATGCATTTCCACATAGACCAAGCTCTCTTACGCCTTTGTTCTTTTTCCCAAACTTATTCGTATTCACTCTTTGAAACTCAGCTCAGACAGCCCTTCCCACCTCCCACACTGTGCCAAGTCCAGAGACTCATGTTCCAGCTATGCTTATGTACACCACTATCACAGTGCCACCCAAGGCATAATGAATTCATTTGTCTGCATTTTTATCTCCAGTGACTAATTTCTCCAGAGTACTAATTTCTCCGGAACAACATCTATTCATTTTTATACCCCAAACATCTTGCAAAATGCTTATACCTAGCAGTGGACAAATCTTCGCTGAATTCAAAAGATTCAGAGCAGCAACTACACCACTGAAATCAGAGTTGTAAGTTTAAATCTGGGGTTCCTGAGTGGACCTATCATACCGTTAATTAATCAAAAAATGCAAAGTTATATTACAAACTTAATACATAGTCCTATCACAGGCTCTCTGTCAATGTAGAGCCTACTTAGGGGAACATTATACCTACAGTTAGAGCTGGAGTTATAAGGTGTCTTGGATATGATCTAGTTAACTTTACAAATGAGGAGAAAATAGGTGAAAGAGTTTAAGTGATAAATAAAAATTTACAAAATTAGCTAATGCAGAAGAGCACCATAATCAGGTAGGTAGGTGCCCAGGTCTCTACAGCTTTCATTAAACCACTGTTTCAGTGGTTGTGTCGACTATACACGGTAATCAAATAACATTTACATTTAAAATCCATTTAAAAATTAGAGAAAACCTGTATTATTGAAAACCTTTTGGTTGTTGTTGCAGTTATTGATTCAATTCCTTCCAAGATGGCATGGCAGAGAACATACTGTTCAACAAGTGTTCCTTGTGCTATACTTTCTGGTACTTCTACAGTTATATGGGGGCTTCTGACTAGTTCTAGCCAATAAAATACATGTGAAAGTGACAGGTGTCTCTTCTGGGCTGAGGCATTTCAGAGCTGGTATGACAACTCCAAGCTTCTCTTCCCCGACCAGTATTTGGACAGCACTGCCGTAGTCTGGAAGGAGCCTGGCCTGCCGTGCTGAGTTGTCCGGTGGAGAAGCCAGCCCCTGTTGACTCATGCAGCATTTGTAAGAGCAAGACGTGACTTTCTGTGCTAAGTGACTGAGATTTTGAATCTTTTTTTCTGTTGCAGCGTCTCATGCTTAGTTACTCTAACACAGACAGCAAACAGAATTACACATGCATGGCTGCGCATCTCAAAGTTGACAACTGTGACAAATGCAATCAATACAACCGTAAGTTACTAAACACAAACTCACTTTAAAATATTTTTCTGCTACTACTTTTATTTTATACATTAAATTTAAGGTGTACTGGTGTAAAATCTGGTTAAAGTCCTACAAAGTTGTCAATGTAGAAAACACACAGAAAAAAATCAAATGCTGAGTCAGGTTTATAGCACGAGTTACTTTTTCTAAAACTGGCAACACACACATGAAGTGACTACACTACAGTCACTGTCTGAGTCTAGGCCCGAGAGTTTTCTTCCAAGTGGGGATTACACTCCAGGAGGAATTCCTATTGACGAGAGTCTCATGGAACTCCAAACAGGCTTCATTCGCCATCCCGAGTAAGCACTGCCGTGTGACCTTATTTCTGAAACTACAACAAAGTTTTTATTGTTACTGTCAGATGTACCAATTTAAATTTTACTATTTGCGAATTATTCCCCTATCTCAACAGATATTATAATATGTATATCCTTAATTAAAAGCCACAGATGTCATTTTGGGGAGAATTAACAATGTACAATTTGAATTTCATGACTGTACTCACAGGATGTCGGTGTAAGAATGTATTGGAACATTTGGAAAGAGAGTTGTTGCCAATTTTAGAGAAAATACTCTTTACCAGGTAGAGCTGCTCACAGCAGCAGTTATTTTGCAAACTAAAAGCATGATTATTTTGTGTTTCGGCAAGAATAGCTTCAGCCAATTGTGGGGTAAATTTCCTGGGCCCAGAATGTCTGAATTTTAAATTCATACTGAAAAACTTTTAGACTTTAGAATAGATTTTTATAGACGGTTAGACTTTTAAATGCAGCCAACCCTCTTTAAATAATGGATTAAACTATGTGATTCCCAATTACTATTACAGAATGACGGTGCAAGACAAGGCTACCCACATTTCTGAGACGATCAAGAATTTTCTTTTTAATGTTTCTCTAAAGTACATTTCCTTCCATTAGAAATGTGTACTTGGTTGGAAGGAATTTCATTACAATTCACAAAACTTGCTTTAACTAGATGGTTGGCAGATTACTTGTGCTTCATTTAAGAATTTGGCTGAATATTTGTGAAGTTGTTAAGACACGGAATTTTTTAAAGAACTACAACACATCTAGGACATCCCTAGATTCACTTTATCTTAAGTTTTTTCCTATCCTGATTTTTATATTAATTTTCAATTTTTTTCTACCTTACTGTATTGTGTGTTTTCCTGTAAGCACCTCAAACTTTTTATGTACCATAGGAGAACATAGGTAACCAAATGATAAAACAGCACATTTGACTGGATCGGTATTTTTTTTAATCTAAAACACACCTCATAAAATCTTTTTTTCTTGAACTCTTGCAATGGTGTATAATATAGTGGTGTACAAAACCTTCCCCACTCTGGGCACCTGGCAGGACCCTGACTAGAGCCTAAGTGCCGACTCGGAGTGTGACGAGCCCTAAGGACTTAGTGTTCACCTTCTATGGCCGAGGGCTGCTGAAAGAGGTTGCTAAACTGAACTGCTCAATAAACGGTAGTTACTATGACCTCATTATTCTTATCACGCTGCCAACCCACCGCCTCCCTAGACACACGGAAGAGGCTGGGGAACAGAAGGCCAAGAGGCAAAGCCGGGAGTGCAGAGGGGGTGGCGGCGGCACCCAGAACAAAAGACAGGTGGGCCCTGGACAGAAGCTCAGAGTCACACACAAACGCAGTACACACCTCTACTCTACCTTCCCTCGCTCACTCCAGATCGTCCTTCAGCCTTCAGCCAAATATCACTGCCTTCAGGAGGCCTTCCATGACCTTCTGGATCAGGATGAATTCCCTTGCCAGTACTTCCTGGAAACCTATTGTCCTTTCTGTAATATTCCGCTATTCACGCGAAAATATTTATTGAGCCTCTGCTATGTGCTGGGTACTGCACAAGTTATGTGAACGCAACGCAAACAGAATTCTGCTCCCTTCCCCAGAGTTCCAGTCTCAGTTAATGATCTCACTGTTCACTCAGATGCCCAGAATCTGTCTGGACTCCATTCCCTCCCTCACTCCTCACATTAAATGAGTCACTAGGACTTGCTAATTTGGACTTCTGAATTCTCTCTTGAACCTAGCTTCTCTCCTTCCCTACCGCCGCCGCCTGGTGCTGTCCATCCTCTCCCCTGGGAAGTGTTCCCAAGCCTCCATCTGGTTTTCCAGCCTGCGGTCACCTTCTCCAACACAACTTACACCCCTGCAACTGGAGCTCCTAGAATGAAAATGGGATCACGACACTTTCTTTTGTCAAACCTATCTAGGGTCCCCAACATGTCTAATGATTTGACACCAGCCTACTTTTTCCCTCAGCTCCCACATCCTCCCACTTGTACTGTGCTTCTGTGACATTAAACTATCTGCAGTTCCTCCACTATGTTCTATTTTATGCCTACCAATGACATCCACTTCCAGGCAACTACTATGTGCTTACTAATACTGATTACAAGAATGAACAAATGAAGATATTCGTGTTCTTTACACTTCTGAGGCCTTCTACTTGACTTGTCTTTTATCTCCAATTGTCAATGTTGTCATCACATTTGCATCTCAAATGCCTAACGCAGCTGCTGTAATCTAGGAAGTAGTAAATAATGTTTTCAGAATAAATAGATGGACAAATCATGTACCTTAGCTTGGGACACAAAGTAGAACAAAAGTAGGTAGATAGCAGTGATTTGTTCCTTTGTGAAGAAGCCCAAAAACCTTTGCTAATTTCCTTCAGGAACATGAACCATGCAGGTCTTGGGAGGTAAAATCAGAATAAATTATTAGTGACCCCAAGGAGAAGACGTGCCCTTCTTGTTTCATTTTGTTTTTAATTCAGCCAATATTGATTGAGGTAGCATAAAGGTAGCACTATGTAATGGAAACAGAATTGCCCTGGGAATCGGAGGGCCTGAAGTAAATTCTAGCACTGGCTCTACCTTTAATTAGCTGTGCGGCCTGGATTCAGCTGCATCAGAAGCAAGCCCACCCCTTGGATTTCTATTTATGCGAGCAATTGAAATCCGCCCCCCGCCTTTTTTTTTTTTTTTTTTTGCTTTAGTTGGATTTCTGACTCTTGAAACTAAAAAAGTGCTGACTAACATCCCATTCTTATTGTCTCTTGTGATTGCATTACTATGTGGGTAAGCCAAAAAATGCCATAGATAAAGTATGTTTTGATTATAGCAAAGCACTTGGCTAGTCTCTTATGATATATTTATAAAAGAGGGAAAATAGCCTCCATTGTTCACTTTGATGGATCTGAAACTTGTTGAACCAATACATGCAAAAAGTTCTGATCAACAAATGTGCACATGTGCAGAGAAGTCTGGTAATGAAGTTTCTTGTCTACTTGTGTATTTTTATTCTACTTTGTGTGAAGGGTATTATTTCTTAATTGTAACTGTTCCTAGAGTTATTTGGGAAACTTGCCCATTTGTGATTAATTAGCTTTTTGATTATTGTGTATTTAAGAGCCTTGAGGCCTTCAGGCATGTGCACCTGAAAATTAAAACGTATTAATATTAACATAATGAAATTAAAATGATTTTATGTAACTGCATGATTTATGTTTATTCAGGAAGTTATTTAAGTATAATTTATAGGTTATTTCTCACCATCTCTCAGCACAAATGCTTTCATTCTTCTCATTTTCTCTTGCAGGAAAATCTCGGGATTTCTTAAATCTCTTCTCATGTACAAAATCTTCATCCTGGCACCTATTAGTCTTTCTTGTTATTGCTTCTGCCCCTCTCCCTTTCCTACCGTTTGCTGATTTGACTCAAATTCGGGCCTGTTTGGAGTGGGGGCCCAGGACACTTGCACCATCTGGCCTCTCATCCCCCTCACTGTGTCTTCAGAGTGAAGGGACCCTCAGTACCTTCCGATCTCAGAGGAGACCATGGGGGCACTCTGGCTCTGGTCCTCAAGTCCTCACAAGCCCTGACGAGGGAGAGAGAGGAGGAGACATCACATATGCCCCAATGGTGGGCTCCAACTTTGCATGCCAAAAACACCCAACTTAGACAAAGGGGTTCCTGGACATTTGCCCAGCCATTAATAAGCAGTAGCTCATTGCCCATCTGGTTACCACTTTTGTGAGTTCAGCTACCCTGGCAGCGAATCCCCGAGAGGACAAGAGGATGGAGGTGGGGCTCAGGAACCAAGCAGAAACCCATTCTGCTACCTGCGTGGTCAGGCTCATCCGCTTGTTCATCATTCGC
This sequence comes from Indri indri, assembly GCA_004363605.1. Lineage (NCBI taxonomy): Eukaryota > Metazoa > Chordata > Mammalia > Primates > Indriidae > Indri > Indri indri. The sequence goes on from RJWJ010004439.1 coordinate 11,145, forward strand.
CTACTCACTTCTCATTCAGCGAACACTGATTAGCGTGCTGGCCTCCCTCCGAGGCACGGGGATCACCAAGTGAGTAAGACACAGACTGCAATCAAACAGCTCGCAATCATTTCACTCATTCAATAAGCATTGTGTACCTATGATGTGCAAGGCCCCGGACGTGGCTTTGAGGCCTTGGGGAGCTTAAGGGCTAGAGGGAAAGACAGGCCAGGCTGTGGCAAAAGAAAGGTTCAGAGAAATGCTCTTTGAGGTCTCAAGGAGAGAAACTGCTTCAGCTCCACAGGGTTCCCTAGAAGGAAGCTGGGCAGGATGACGCCCTGCAGGGAGAAGGCAAGGAACCAAGTGGAGTTTCCCCTGCTCTGCCATCCCTGAGGGCAGGACAATGGAACACTTCACTCCACAGATAGCCACAGAATCACCAAATTAAAAAAATAAAAAGAGGCAAATGTTTTTTATTTTTAATTTTTTTAAAGGAACAAAAAACAAACACGCAAACAAACAAAAAAACCCAAACCCTAGCCTTTGGCTCCCCTGTAAAAATCCGGTGGCACTGCCTTTTTGCCATCTATCTAGATGACATTCTCCTTAATCTCCAGCCCAACGCTGGCAGGCCTCACAAAATATAAAGCTAAAATTACAGTTAACACGACCATACAGAGCTCCACGTTAAACGAGAAAACAAAATTGGGTGACACAATGTATTTTGAGTAACAGGAAAACAAACCAGAAATGATGTGTATATATAAACACATAGAGGAGTATACATATGTTATGTCTTGGTATATTTAGATGTTGTGAATAATGCTCTTCCCAGTAACCTGTTTTTTAAAAAACAGCACACTCCAGCAGGTATCCACATAAAGAAACCACCCACTTTGTAAGGAGACTGCAGTCCTGATGCCCAGCCTACCTGCCGATGTCCCTTAGCTCTCCGGCTCCGGCATCGAGCTCGACTTAGTACCCTCTTGACATCCTTTTCTCACTCATCACCTCCCTGGGAAAGTAAGCCACTCACAAGTGACTGGGACCTCTTGACTTATCCTTAAGAACCTGTTTCCCTGCACCTGCACCCGTCGAGTTTGCCCCTCATTTTCCAAGCTGCACTGGAATTGTAAAAACCTGGGCCAACGTGTATTCTACCATGATCAGCTCCCTTCTCCAGTGTGCTCACTGAGATTTCTGTGCGACATTTTCATCAGCCACCTGATGTAAGCTAGGAGCCATTCATCGGAGGTCCAGCTGTAGGCACCGGTGGGGCATCCTGGAGTTGCACATCCAGGAACGCAGGCACAGACGGAACTGGGCGAAGCTGCATGTTTGGTATCTCAGGAAGAAAGTGTTCACGGCAATTCTGATTGGGTGAAGTAAAACCCTGGTTACGAGGTCACCGGTCTTTATCCAAAGACCAATTCGATTCCCTAAGGGTAAAAACGTTTTTCTTCATTCCTTCTATCAGGGGTCGGCAAACTATGGTCCTTGGGACAAATGCAGCCACACCCGCTCACGCGTGCATCATCCTGCCTGCTTTCGCGCTGCCATGGCAGACCTGAGTCCTGACAAAGACCGACTGGAGACCGGCCCATAAAACTCAAAATATTTACTATTTGGCCCTTTACAGAAAACGTTTGCTGACTCCTTCCTTATATTTATCACTAAATACTGTCATTTCTTCCCCCAAAGTCTTCTCAATATCTCAGTGCCCTCTCATTTCCAATGATGGCGCTGTGATTCAAGCTCTCTCCACCTCATGGTGCGGGACAGCTTCCCAGTTCCCACCCTGCCGACTGCTGCCTGGCTCTCTTCCGCTTACTTACTGAAATCACTCAAACCATGCCCCAGAACTTACATGCGCTTAGTTTCCACCAGAGCCAATTTCCTAATTTTACTTTTCAGGGCCCCCAATTCAGACTTAGGTCTCACTTGTGCCCTCTGCCCCTGGGCTCACGCCCTCCCCACTGCTCACACCCGAGCCCCTTCACCCCGCCCGGCCACCCTGTTCCCACTGCTCCAATAGGACCTTCCCCCGACCATCCACAGATTCCCTACTGCCCAGCACTCACTCACTTGAGGGTCATTTCTTGCTAAATTATCTGCTCACTTTATAGAGTCTAATGGTGGCAAAAAATAAGGTAGGATAAAGACTACAAGAGAGATTCTGTTGAGAGGAAATCATCTTTGGGATGATCCCCTTTTAGATGTGGCATCCAAAATTATGCCAGATCTCAACACGCGGACCACCCACACTCTGGGCAAAAATTCCCGTCAGTGCACACTGTACTCGTGGTTTATATCACTCACTTAACTGTTTTCAAGATATTTCACATTTTTGTCTTTTATCTCATCAAAGAGTTAAAAACTCTCCATTAGAATATGCAATATATATTGCAATGCTAGGTAATGAGTAAAGGAACTAATAACTGATTATGAGACATAAAAGTATCCACTGTTTTGATAAAGCCTCAGACCTTGTTCACTTTTCCTATCTGCATCTAGAAACCCAGAACTCTTTATCATTTGCTTACCAGATACTCTGAAATTGGGAAGAAAAAAAAAACTCCTCCAGGGGAGCATGTGCTCTGGCTACACACACATTTAGATGGTCAGATTTTAGTAGGCTCAACATTTGTAAATATAGTCCTATAATTCTAACAGAATAATAAACCCCTGCTGTAAAATCCCTAAGAAAGCGAGGCTGGAAGCTTTTCTCCCCTACTTTCTGCTCTCCCGTGTCCCTCCGCTCTCTCTCCAGTCATCTCTCCACGTGCCGTCAGGATGTGCCGGCTTCACCCCAGTAGCTCGCAGAGGCTGACCGACTAGCCAGGAGGCGGGCTGGACCACTGGAAAAGAGCCTAATTTAGAAATTAAGCTCAAATTACGATTTCTGCCTCCCTTGAAATCTATAACCATTGAGGATGAATTTCTCTGCCTTCCCTGCATTCTCTTAAAACCATCATGAGCCCAGCCTTCTACCCCGGCCCACCAATTACTTACTCTTGCCTGGGAACTTTCGCTTTTAACTGCTTTTTCAATCATAAATGAAAGTACTGAAAATTAATAGCTGAAAGGACATGAAAAGGAACACGCGTCATTCAAACTGCTTTTCAGCCATTATGAGCCAAGAGGAGCTAAACGTCAGCCTTTTAAAAAATGGCTTCCTTTTTATGACCAGGTGCGGCATGTGCAGGAGATGATACCTCAACCCCCAAATGGGTTGTGAGCATAAAAATCTAAGTTGTGTGCCCGATTCCCAAGTGAATGTTAGCCAGTGTGACCAAAATTAACAGTGGGAAAGCCAGTCAGACATGGCAGATTTAAGTGACTGCTATTGTCAGCCGCACTGTTAATGTGCTACGAGCCATCACTTTTTTGCTGCCAAATTCTAAAACCTCTGTCTTTGAAAGGCTGTGAGCACTGTATTCGCAGGGAAGGCAGGGGGCAGAAAGGGGTTAGAGAGGTTAGGTGTCTGTGTGAATCAGTTTTTAGAAAGATCTGAAACTCCAAACAGCAGTGTGCATGCACTCAAATGTGCAAAACTGGAAAAAAGTCATCCTGTGTTGAAAAATCAAAGCAATTTACAGTAGACACATATCCAGGAAAGGGGGGCAGTCTTTAAATATATGGTTAGCCTTTTAGCCCCTCTCTGTGGAAAACTCTGGATTGCCAAGAGCAACACCGAAGATTCATTGTTACGGTAGATTTCCCCTGCTATCTTACTGTCACAAACTTTCAGAGTGATCCTCCTAGCTGTTTTCACGAATGCCTCAAGGATCAACCACGGCAGCAGATGGCTTTCCTCACCAGTTGCCCCCTCTGTTAGCTAAATCTGCTCCGTCCCCCCAAAGCAGGTCTTTGCCAGGCCCCAAGCATCATCAACAATGCCACTGACATTCACAAATGCTAGTTTTCAAGAGTGGCATACTTCAGGAGTCTCACGCAGTGGTAGGAGGAGCTAGACACAAACCAGGGAAACTTATTTGGTGATCCCAGCCAACACATAAGAAGGGATCTCACAGAATCGTCAACAGAAAATAACGCGGTTGTTAAGAAGGCTGGCACCCAGCCCCATGCTCTCCAGCTGTCCCCATTTAAATGTCACATATATAGGACCAATTGTGAGGCCTTTACCAATCTTGAGAGTCTAGGTTCAGGCTTTAGTTTGGACTTGTGGTGGGGTGCCTCCTTTCTGTTGGCCTGTTGTTTCCATCTGCAGAGAAACTTCTATTAGAGAGACCCTCCTGACCTCTCACCCTGCCCTTTACTAAGCCCCTGTAGAAGTAAGTTACCTGATAGGTCCACATTTCTGTATGAGGTGGAGCTAATCTATTAAAAGACCACAGACAGTGGGAATTTGCTTCTTTCCCCATGCTCCCCACCTCAGACAGATGAGAGACTATGCCTGTCGCACAGACCCCACCACTCTCGTGGTTGGGCTGGAGGGCAGGGGAGGCGGGGGCAGGAAGGAAGGGACGGCAGGCACTCCTACTGCAAAGCCACGTGGTCTCATCGGTTTAGGGAAAATAAAGTTGACATTCTGTTTCCTCCACTTGCACTGATGTCTTATTCTTAATCTGCTTTAAACTCAGGAGGTCTGGTTGCCAATGACAGCAGGTAAACTTGAATTTACAAATTTATAATAGCAAAAGGCTAATAAATATGTTTCTAAATTTTAAAATGGCTGGTGGAGCCTAAGGGGTGTCTCGGGAAAACTACCCAGGAAAGCAGCATACCCTGCCTCTCATTCTTCATCTGCTTTCTTCTTTTTCTATCTGCAGGCTGGCTATCTCCTCAAGTCTAAAGGATGAGATACGCGGCCACTAAATCCCAAGCATCACATCCTACCGCTTCAGCCATTGAAGAGAGACAGCACTATTTCTTGTCTTAAATCCAAAATCCTGGGCAGAAATTATGATTGCTTCCCGTGATCAGGGGACCATTCCTAGACAGTCAGCTGTCCAGATGGAGTGGAGCTGGTCACTTATGGAAAGGGGACAGGGTGGAGCACAACAGCTAAGGCACAGCCAGACTTTGAGCATCAGGCTGATGACGCAAGGAACCGCTAAGGCACTAAGTTTCTAGGCTATCAAACCCTTACGATCTAACTCCAACATTCTGAATCCCACTATGGTTTTTAAACCTAAAGACTCACCAAAGCTATTAATGAATAAAATATCCACATAATTTATCATTTACACCAAGACACTTTTGAGAGTGAAAGTGGGTGCTATAAATATAATTAAAACTATATTATTTTTGAAATATTTATTGGCTAATAAACTAGTTTTCTTATGTTGATGAATCTATACAATCACTTTTATTCAGAAGCTATTTCCAAAACTCAATTATTTCTTTAAAAAATTCCATGTACATTACGGAAAACAGAAAAAAAATCTTTAGATTAATTTTATGAACATTTAAAAGTAAAATAAACAATAATTGGTTTTTGGCATATATTTACATACTTTGATCAGTTTCATAACTGTATGTTTTTAATTCTGTCTCCTGTATTTCTCTAAAAGTATATATTTTCAATATGACCTTGGTATTCATAATTATCATGAAATTTCCTATAATCTTCTTTGAAGCTGCATTTTGTACAAATGGAAATTGCTGATACTTTCGCGGGCTCTTCTGTGATGATCACGCCATTTTGATTTTTGAAAACGCCTGAGGGTATGTGATATGCTCAGAGCAAGTCCTACTAAATGGAAAATTCTCTATTTTTTATTGGAATGCATAAATATTTTGGGCCCAATATATTTAAAGAAATTGTCTTTCTACTTCTACTAAGAATATAGGTGTGTATACATTATTTAGATCCCACCTGTAAGTGAGAACATGTGGTATTTGTCTATCTGTGTCTAGCTTGTTTCACTTAAGATAATGGCCTCCAGTTCCATCCATGTTGTTGCAGAAGACAGGATTTCATTCTTTTTTATGGCTGAATAGTATTCCCTTGTGTATATACACCACATTTTCTTTATCCATTCATCCACTGATGGACACTTAGGTCAATTCCATATCTTTGCTATTGTGAATTACTATAAATGTGCAATAAACATACGAGTGCAGATCTCTTTTTGATATATTGATTTCTATTCCTTTGGGTAGGTACCCAGTAGTGAGACTGCTGGCTGGAATGCTAGTTCTATTTTTAGTTCTTTGAGAAGTCTCCATTCTGTTTTCCATAGAGGTTGTACTAATTAACATTCCCACCAACATTGTATGAGTTCCCTTTTCTCCACATTCCCGCCAACATCTGCTATTTTTTGGCTATTAAAAATTATCTTATAATGACAGTTATTTGATCTAAACAAAAAGCCATTTTTCAAAAACAATATGTAAAAGTACTGCATTATAACTCTTATCTTTGGAATTTTTAAGATAATATTAAAGGCTTCTTCAACAGATTTATTTCTTTTGGAAATATGGCCAATGATATCATTATGACTTTTATGTGAATGGTTAATATTGACACATTCAATACCAACTTTCTTGAGAAATCTAGTAATTCATTTTTCCTTAAAAAGGTATTTTTGGGGAGAGAGTAATTGCTACCAAAAGAGTTTATTAAAAAGTAAACAAATCCCAAAAAGTAAGATAAATAAATGGCTTCTAATGTACATCCTATTAACCTCTGCAGCAAGGGCATGCCGACTATTCTCTGCATCTATAGGTTCTGCCATAGAACTGCTAGGCCTCTCTCCACACACATTTCCACTATAATTTGCTATAGTTCTCACGGCTTCATCTGACCAAAAGCCAGCAGCTCCTGTACCCTGGAAGCATAGCTGGCTGATAGACAACAAGGTTGGTAGGTATCAAATACTTGTCCCACACCATGCTGGACTGGGAGGAGTTAACTGCTCCGGCCACTGGTGTCTCAGCACACTCTTTTATCAAGAGCACCTGCCTGCTGTCCTCCAAGAAGGCGTTGGTTCAGCTGTACCTTGAAAGGCTTGGGAGAAGAGGGGAAGGTCACTGCTGGGCAGATTTAGATAGCACTGGAGGGCACCCTGGCAAGCCGGAAGTACAAAGCAAAGTCTAACGAGTCCATTCTGGCATATTTTAATGCAACCTGTAACAATGATACTTTGTTTAAAAAGTGACAAATTCAAGACAATGCTAATTTGGACAGTATAAAGGCATTAACTGGGACTCTCCTGGGAAAACTGAGATGTGTGGTCACCTACCAGTTAATGACTCTAATAAGAAAATGTATGTACCACAAGGCATATGCTAAGAGCTTTACAGGTGATATCTTTTTCAATGCCCCCAGTGAGCACATCTCTGAAGTAGGTACTATCTCTTCATCAGACATATGTCCCTTGGTTTTCTTAGGTACGAGGCTGAGGTAGTCCAGGTATTATTTAAAGTCTTTGAGGTTTAGACACTAAGATGCCATGTGGCAATATTCATTTACATCATATACATCTGTTGGTTTGGCCTATTTAGCAACCCTAATCACCCCCTTTTGATAAGCATAGCCCAGTTTTCTTTGGGTGACCAAATCTTGTATCTATTAATCATCACATCCCTCCTTCCCACCCTACCTCCAAAAGAGAAAGGCCAGACCAGTCATCTCTCTCTCGGGCATTTGGATCTTGAATGAAATGTCACAAAGACAGAAAATGTTTTGTTCCGAGTCATTCTGATGGCACCACCTTGAAGCGGCTGTCCTAGATACCAGAGCTACCTGCGTCCTGTCCTTCATCCTTTCAACTCTTTTACCAGTTCTGTGAATTGCTGTGTCCTTTTAATACACCTCCTCCTCTCCTCCTTTTTAGAAAATTTAAGTTAGCCAAAATTGGTTTCTACAGCTTACAACCAAAGCACCCTGTGTCCGTTAGAAATTAAACCCAGGTCTGCCTAACTCCAGAGTCTGTGCCCTTGACCGTGGCATCCTCCTTAGCCTCCGCGTGCTGCCAGACAGGCCTGCACTGTTCCATGCTCCAGTGAAAAAACACTGGAAGGAAACCGCCTGGGCTTCTCCTCTGCAAGCCTCCATCTGAAGCACCTTGGTTTGCCCACCCTCTGCTGGTTAGGCTGGCCTTGGTTTCCCTTGGGCTGTCTGGGAGAGACACTTCCTAACATGGTATCTTCCTCCTTAAGTCTTATCTGGTCTACGTTCTGCTTCGGCAGAGCCACAGCAGCTATGGGCAGCCTGGAGAGAAGGAGCATTCCACGAGCACTTTCCCAGCCTCCACGTCAGCCTTTTCCCAAGATGCTGAAGAAAATGCAGTACCCGAGTCACCAGAATTTCTCACTGTACCACACACATTTTCCAAGCTAGAAAAAATAAAGTGTTCCAGGGAGGGAGGGAGGCAGCACAATTAAATAACAAAGGACTGCATCAGATACTCAATAGACTTTTTAAACGATGTCAAGTGGCAAAACTGCTGATGCAAAGAATTATGTAAAAATTATGTCTTCATTAAACAACACATTTGCAAAGGACACTGCCCCTAGAATTGCTACGTCAGCTTGGTACAACTGGCATTTGCTTCTGCCAAAATCTGGATGCCCCTTGTATTAGTTTACATAGAAGGAAGAGAGAGCACTGAAAAGGAAGCAGCGACACAGGAAAGTTGAAAACTAACAAAAGGAACAGGAAATGTGGGCCATTGCTATCCCCGAAGTTAAAGTAGTTAGTGACTACTATTTGAGTCAGATTTAGTTTTAAAAAGTAAAAGAACAACTTATGATCTCATCAAAGATATTCTGGCACACAGAACTAGATAAATGGCTTTGTACCAGTTTTCTATTTCTGCATGCAATGACATCAACAAGCCTAAGGGAAGCAAATTCGGAGAAAATGATCCCAAAGTTTAAACTATAGCAAACAGTGAAAGTTCTATGGAGAACTTAAGGGAACTCTCAGTTTTCTAAACGCACAGAATTTAAGAGCCCAACCTTTAGCTATCAATCGACTTAACTCACTCGTGGATGAGCATATTGGGACTCAGAGAGATTAAATGATTTGCTCCAAGGTCACAGGCCCAATTAGTGGTAGATCTGAGAATAGAAACCGAGCCTTCCAACTCCATTCTCTCCCTTTCCTCACGTTGCCCTAATTCACTCATGTTCCTGGGCTGAAGGACATTAAAGTGCAGTCCTCATCTCACGAAGTGAAGACGTGACCAACCTCCCTAATGAACCCACCAGGGAAGTACCACTCTGTCTGACTTCCTTCCCTTCTTTCTATTTCCAAGATACTTCACTCTGAACACAAGGTGTTTGCTCCAATCTTCCAGGTTCCTTGGGGTACGCTTTGGCCAAAGCAGGTTAAAGAGCTGCCACAAAGTCGGAGGCAGCCTTTACCAATGCAAGCCTCGCCCAAGACTCCTTCAGTAAGAAAAAGGCATTGCTTGCCTCAATGAAAATGCAACGGCCACATTTCGATTTCTAGCATCCTGGTTTACTTATGTTGTAGGTCCTCCCAATTCAACTGAGGGGTTCCTCTTCTTAACTCAGCAATCTTTACCTTCTCTTCATGCCTCCATCCTGCCGAAAAGAGACAGATTCAATCTAAAACGTGGCTAAATGCTGGTGGTAAAGTGATAGCTGCTTTGAGCAGCTATGGAGGAGTCAGTCATAGGCAAGACAAAGTCAACTGTACTCTCTGCGGAAGCTAAAAACAAAAAATACATGGATCATAAATCTAATTCAACAATTCAACTTAGCCAACATCTACTGAGTGCCTGGTGTGCACAGTCACTTTGCTGGTGTTAGGGACACAGCAATGAACAGATTCCTTCCTCAAGCGACTTAAAATTGAGAGAAGAAACACAAAAGTAAAAAGATCTGAACAACTTCAGCTTTATGATAAGTAAAATAAACTCCTTCAGACTTCTTGTAGTCGAATAGTTATCTTGGCCAATCTGATTCACCCTGGCATTTCTTTTCCCCTGCTGATGCTCTTGAACAGTGACTTGGAAAGAAACAGCTAAAAGCCTGGTGACAAGGACAAGGGGAGAAGATAAAGAGCCTGAAAACTCCATCATCCAAATAACCATGTCTTCGAAGATAATCTAGAACTGACTATTTTATCATCAGAGGAGGTTGCGTTTCCAATTTAGAACTCTGAAAGATGAAAAAACTTTTAAGTCATTTCTCATCCTTTAAGATTTGTCCTAGATTCCATTCGGTGAAAGTATAAGTAGCATGAAACTGCCTAACGCAACAAATATGTAAGCCCTAAACACCCCAGCGAGTCCCTCACCCTGCCCAGGTCCCCAGCATAGGCAGCTAAAGCGGATGGGTTTGGAGAAGACATCTATCCCTCTCAAAACTGGCTCTAGATCTATATAACTAGCTACACAATCCCTAAATTACAGCAGTCTGGGGAAAGAGGGATGGAAGCTATTTGTTAATTCACAACGAATGATAATGTAAAACATTTAATTGCCTTCAAATGCTCACGCTGCTATTACAATGGAGGATTAATGAATTACTTATTTAGGGTAGAGCAGAATAAATTAAGGGATTACATTTTTAAAATAAACATTTCCTAAAATTCTACTTAAAATGAAACTAAGGACATTAAAATTACCCACATCTATAGCTCTCGATCAGAACACTGAGGAAAACATTTAATATCTATTTAGGGAACTATAAGAAGTTTGAATGATACACTGGCATTCACTTTCCAGTAGTATTGTTCAATACCTTGTTTACCATGGTAATAGTTAATTCAGGCTTTTAACTGAAGGTGTGAAATGATGTTTCACTGGTGAAACATTTTGATTTCTATTATTAACAAAATAAACACACAATGTTCTTTTTACTCATTTTTTCTGACATTTAATCCATGACAGCCAACCATTTCGGATACTGTACAGTTTGTCCTTTGTCCCATATTAAAATTTTCATTCTCAACAGGCTTGGCAAAAAGATCCACTACTTTAGAACTGCTCAGAACTCAGCAGAGTTGCAGTGCTGCTGGCCACTGGCCTTGCCCAACATTTGGATTCCTTTCTCTATGTGGACTAGTTTCTCTGGGACTCTGCAAACAAGAATCAAATTCAAGTGCCTTCTTTCCTCATGTAGACTCAGTCATTTCAAGTGTTATTAGTTTTATATTATAATAATCATTACATTTACTGTTATGTTTTATATAATATAATAATGAAAATCATGCTACCATTCTTATAAGCAGGGATTCAGAGCTTCTGAAATCTTCACACACATTTAAGTCTCAATACTTCTATAAATACCATCTATAAGGACGTTATTCTTAGCTTTTTTTTTTTTTTTTTTTTTTGAGACAGGGTCTTGCTCTGTTGCTGGGGCTAGAACGCAGTGGTGTCATCATAGCTCACTGCAACCTCAAACTCCTGGGCTCAAGAGATCCTCCTCGTGTGGACACAGGGAGAAAGTGACCACCTACAAGCCAAGGGGAGGGGCCAAAGGAGAAACCGACCCTGCAAACACCTTGATTTCAAGCTTCTGATCTCCAGAACTAAGAGAAAATAAATTTCTGCCATTTAAGCACCCCAGCCTGTGGTGTTTATTATGACAGCCCTAGCAAACTAATACACACATACACGCACACACACTCCTCCCTTATATGCTCTACACAGATGTCCAGCTTTTAGGTATGGCAAATTCACGAATTTCTCAAAACCTCTCCCTACTTTGCTAACAAAATGTTCTTAATCCTGAACATCTCATAAAGTCTCCCTTTAATAATCTTATACTGACTCCTTTAATCCAACACCAGAGTTGTCATCTAAAAATACTGAAGTGACAAGAGAACCAACTGAGCAACATGCTCTGCTAGAGCAACTAGAGAAACATGCAACATATTCAAAAACTGAGTATCAAGCACAGCATTAACCCCTCCCCCAAAAAAGATAAGAAGAAAAGCACATATATCGCTTTATGCGGCCAAAGTCATTGGGCAGAAAGTTAGAAGAATGGGGAGAGGGGAACGCAGGAGATCACGATGGAAAGCGAGGCCACAGTGACTGGGATGACTTTAATGAGATGGGTTTCCTGCCATATGCAGATAGGAAGGGGCTGGTTAGCCGCCAGCGTGGGGGCCGGGGCTCGCGATACTGCAATACTTTAACAGGATCGCCAGTCTACCACCCTGTTCTCCAGGCAACCAGTCAATTAGGTCTGATATGCAAGTTTAATTTATTTACTACTCCTGTTAGAGCATGAGAACTTAAATAAAAACCTCCCTTGGATTCCAAATTGTCCTAGTATGGTCTGTGCTCTTGATTACTTCCACTGGAAGATAATTAGCGTGGATCAAGCCAATCATAAGCTGCGTGAACTAATAACACCTCAACATTATTGGTTTAATTTTGGATAAAACTTAACTGATGATCTCCTGACCCAAAGAAAAGAGCAAATTTGGAATAGACAAACCAAAGGCTTAAGAGCTTATGTTCTATTAGGAACCCGTTAGCCTGAAGAACATGCTTCCATTTTCTCTTCCTACCTCCAGATTCTTTTTTTGTACTTTTTCATGTTTCTATTAGACTAGACCCCAGAAGCATCGGCAGAACACAGGCAGTGCTTCCATTTCCAATTCACTTTTAATTATAGAAAACCGTTGGCACAATGTCAAAGCCCCATGTACAATCTCTTCTGGTTCCACTGGGAGCACAGGGGCTTACCAAGGGGAGAGAATAACAGAAAAACAATAAAGTTTAAGAATTATGACAATGCATAAAAGGAAATAAAAGACGAAGCAAAGGCAGAAAATGATGACAAATTTACACCTTCCAGCTGGCAACACTACCTTGGCTCAGAAGCGAGAAATGTGCGAGAAATGTGCATCCTGATTTAAGGTGGCTACGATTTTCACTGGGTTTAACCAGAGTCACATTTTTGACCTCTACAGTTTCTATAGTTGGAAAAAGACTGTATTATCTAAAAGGGTAGAAAACAAAGGCAATTAGAATGAGGGAAGGAAAACAACAAAGTTCTCCACTCTGGCTGACCTTTGTCACCAGAATGCACAACCTCACACAGCTAGTTATTTTAGGGACTGTGTTCTGAGGAGAAGAGCAATTACCCCCTTAAATGGGCCAACATGTTCATTTGTTTAAAAGGGTCAAAAAGAAAGATGAATCTGAACCATAAAGAAGCTTGTAATAGAGTTATTTTCTATTACTTTTTCCTCATCTAGTTTTCTTTTGACATTTTAGACCATTAGGACACCTTGAACTAGCTCTAGGGGAAAAGGAGGAGAGAGCAAAAGGAAACTAATAAAGCCTCTTGGTACAGACTATGTTTGAAAGTTCGTTCATCAAACATGTGAACTCGTATAGGCGACGTGGCAAGGGAGACACAGGAACGACAAAGCAGGATAAACGCGAACAATACAGCAGGAGAGAACACCCGAAGTAGAAAAGACGTCAGTGGGGAGACAGAAGAGGATTAGCAAGCATGAACCTACTAATGGGGGTGGCCCATCAGGGAGACGAGCACCCTCCACAAACATGTACGTCTCTCCAGTGCAAACCAAACTACTTTGCTCCTATCGGCAATGGGAATGAGAACACACGAAGGGCACCTAAATGTAGCCGAGCTTCAAATGCGTGAACTCGCGGAGAAACAAGGCAGTGTGGAACCAACACAGACTGGGATTCCAGCCCTTCAGCTGTGCAACCTCAGCAGGCTTCTTGAACTTTCTAGCCTTGTTTGTAAAATCAAGAATGGCTGGACCATATGATCACCAAGGTTTCTTCTTTCTTTTCAAAATGTTATGGCTCTGAAGTCTAGAATTTTACTTTGTAAAACGAAACCTGACTCAAACAGTAGTCACTAACTACTTAAACTTTTGAGTATACACTCCAGGAGAAAAAGTCCAAAAAAAACCATGTAGGTGCCTTTGCAAGCCATTGGGACTGTATTACAGGAAGAATCGAGGCGAACATCGGCTCCATCCCACAAAGGCACACTTTTAAAGTTGAAAACCTTAAAGTGGTGGGTGGCAGGGCAGGGGTGAGATCCGCTCAGTCTAAGGCAGCACAACCTGGCTACGGGCACTGGACAAATGAGCAAAGGTGCACGGGAAGCTGGGCACGGTGGCAGCGGTGTGTGCACCCGGAGTTCCAGCTACGCAGGAACATGAGGCAGGAGAATCGCTTGAGCCCAGGAGTCTGAGTCTGCAGCGCACTACTACCAGGCCTGTGGATGGCCACTGCACTCCGGCCTGAGCGACACAGCAAGACCTCATCTCTTAAAAAAAAAAAAGGTGCAGAAAAAAAGAACAAATTGGTTTAGCAACACAGAATTTACCAAGTTAGAATAAAGTATCTGTTTAGACTACATTAAGCTGGGCTCCAATTACGTAATAAAGACATTGAAATAATCAAATTACATGGCTACGAGTGCATTTAATAATCACCAAAAAGGAAGCAAATGTGCTCATAAAGTTAACATAAATAATCTGGGTCAGTGCTGAGAAAAAGAAAAGAGTAGAGTCACAAAAATAAAATCAGAGGAGATCAGATACAGTCCTGTCCCTCTAAAATCTGTCAAGTTTTGATTCCAACAGCATTCTGCCTTCTACGATTCAGATGGAAGAGCACACAGAAATGTTTTATACTTTAGTTCTCGAAGACGCCTCTGTGTCCTGCCTTACCCTGCACTCTCTGAAACACCCTCTCCTCACTCTTGCCCTTCAAAATTCTCCCAGCGTTACTCTTCTAGGAAGCCTCTTCTGACATCCCCAGGCAGAACCACGTAGCGCCCCTGGGAGCTGCCTGTGTGCCTTAGTTCCTGCCGCATTCAACACTGCCACGCGGGGATTACCGGCCGCCAAGTCAACCTCGCTAACCAGCCCTCCTGGACTGCAAGATCCTTGGCGTCTTCATTTTCATACATTCACTGCCTAATACTAGGCCCAGAACACGGCAGGGACTTGATAAACACATGTTGACTAGAAAATACACTAAAATTCATAGAAAATGCACCACCTGCTAACGTTGGCATTTACAGACCTACCACAATGCTTAATATATAGCAGATACTCAATAAATACTTGCTGATAGGATTATATTGCTGGCAGAATTGAAAATCTGTGCTTAAAACAAAGCTGTGAGGAACTGCCCATTTAAACAAAACCAGCAGTAGATAGTAATACTGTATCAATGTTTACATAATACATTTTACCATTTTACTTCTTCAGAGTATAACCCAACTCATCTCTTAAGCTAGGAAAGTCAAGATACTATCCTACTAAATCTTTACAACAACCTCATGAGGTGGATGTTAAGGAAATCCTGCTAATCCGATGGAATATCACTCTAATAGAATTCCCTGTGATTCATACTTACCTTTGAGGTGTTATAAGAGTAACATTAGCCCCATGACACCGGGTAAGGACAAAAGTAGTGAGTGTTAAAGGCACTGGTGAGAAAGAGGGTAGGATTATGCTGGAAACAGAAACTAGGGTTGACTAATGAAAACAGGAATACAAAGTGGTACAATCACTTTGGAAAATAACATAATGGTATTTTATAAAATTAAACATACAGCTCTGCATGACCCTTCACTCCCAGTTCTAAGTATTTATGCAAGAGAAACAAACACATACATCCATACAAAGATGTGTACGTGAATGTTCAGAGCAGTATTACACATAACAAGCCCGAACTGCAGCAATCCAAATGTCCATCAGCTGAAGAATGGATAAACAAATTGCGATATGGCCACACTATGGAACACTACTCAGCAATTATAAAGAAGAAAATATTAGCAACACGAATGAATCTCAGAAATACTTTGAAAATGAAAGAAAGCAAGCACAAAAGTCTATGCATCACATGAGTCCATTTATAGGAAATTCTAGAAAAGACAAACTTTAGTGACAGAAAGTAAATCAGTGATTGCTTGGGGCTGGGATGGAGAGAGGGGACAATTGAAAAAGCCATGAGGAAGGTTTTTAGTTTGAGAGAACTTTATCTTGACTGTGGTGGCCATGTGACTATATACACTTACCCAAACCAAATTGCACACTTGAAATGGATGAAATAATACCTTAATAAAATATTATTATTATGTGCATGATTTTATTGTATACTTCTCAACTCCCAAGAAAATAATGGAAATCTATTAAAATTTACAAAACTTTCATAACCTATGTATTCAGATATAAGTTTACTATATATAAAATATAAAATCATTTCTATATGCCATCAATGAATAATCAAAAAATCAGATTTAAAAGAGACTAGTCCTGGTAGAGCCATCTGGAACTAAGATGCCTGCACAGGAAAGGGTGATGGGGCTTGAGCTAGAGCCGCGGCGCTGTGAAGAGAGAGAAGGAACGAGACGGAAACGCCACGTCACACGGGCTGAACTGATGGGATCTGTCAACTGACTGGAGACGGAGAGTCAAAGGACACATTCAAACGTCAGGATACCACTGGACCCTCAAACGTCACCTTCCCAGTGAGGCATCTGCTGATTGTCCTAAACTGCAATACCCTCACCCTACACTCAGAACTTGCTACCCTCCTTCCCTGCTTCATTTATAATCTTGCGGCACTAGACAATATAATTTATTCATTTGCCTTCCGGAGTGCTACCCCCAGAAGACTGTACGCTCCAGAAAGGTAGAGTTTTATCTTGTTTTAGTCACTGATATACACGCAGTGCCTAGAAAAGTACCCGGTACATAGCAGGAGCTCGATAAATACTTACTAAATGAATTGAATGAAACATTAACAGAAATCAGAAGACCAGGAAAAGAAGGGTGTGTACATGTGTGTGTCTGGGGAAAGCAGGCAGAAGTGACGGGCTCAGACTTAGACATGCAGAGGGTGAAATGTCTGACAGCTAAGGAAGGGCCAGAGGCTGCACAAGAAGTCGGGGTTGATGATTCGCCCACAGACAACGGCTGAGGCTCTGCAAAGACATGAGATTTCCAAGAAGCGACTCAACGTCAACATGTCTACAATGAGACTCTCATGCTCCATTAAACCTGCTCTCTTTCAACAAAGCGATCTATGGCAAACAAACAAAAATCTACAATGTTTTCTTCAGCACTGTTCTTCACTGTGCTGCAAAAGCATTCATCTCTCTGAGGCATGAACATGTGAATAAGAACAAACTGTAATGATGACTTTATGTATTGGCAAATGTTACAGAGCAAATAATTCTCTCCATGGAATCAAATTTAATTACATTAGGTTAGAAACATTTAGGCAGTGCAATAGTAGACATTGACCCTGCTAAATCCTTAAGCCCTGCTGGAACTGGTGGGAGCCTGGGTACTGAACATACCTAGAACCAGTGAAAAAGTTCGTTACAAGGAACCAAATTACAGTCTGACCAAAGACAGCCTTCTGGACATCATCACTAACGTATGCCTGTACTTTTTTCCTTAAAGCTTTAGCATTTCAATCGTTGTTGTTTAGAGGAAGGTTGGGATGGAGATAGGAAAAAGATTCAGAGAGACAGAGGTAAAGAAAGGGTCAAGGCCTAATGCAAAAGCAAAAGACTAACTCCCGGGCATACAAGGAACGACATTTGTTGGAGGACACAGCTGACCATAACAGCTACTTACTGATGAAGAATACAATCCAAAAGAAATTACGCTCCAATGAAGGATCCTGCTTCAAGGAGAGAACATTCTCCAGCATCAGCACTGCCCCAGAAGCCAGTTCCCAAGCTCCTCCAACACGGATCGATAAAGCATTCAGTTTACCCATCAGGACTTACTGAGCCTCACCAAGTGTCACACAAATGTGACCTGTGTCCTCATGGAGCTCAACTGAGGTAAACGAGTAAAGGTGCTGAGGGAAGATGATGACCTAAAAAAATCATAGCATGGCAATGCCCAAAGGGACTTTAGAGCAGTCTAGTCAAACCACGCATTTCCCAGAGGAGGCCCAGAGTATTAAAGCCACATACCTGTGTCAGAAGTCAGTGAGTGGCAGAGAGAAGAAGAGAGCCCATGTGTGCGGGTGAGACCACAGGATCAGCCGGCAGACCAGCTGGGGTTGAATCCAGCTCTGCTACTGGTTAAAACGTGTGACTTCAGGCAAGTTACATTCTCTAAGCCTCTGTCCACTCTGTCATTGGTGAAATGGGAATAGCAACAATAGTGCCGAATATAAAGCGTCGTTGTACATATTCAGGAAGATCACTGAGGCACGTTTTCGACCTTGGTACCTGGCACATGGTTGCTGAATGCTCACTATGCGTTGGGAATTACAGTGCCAGTTGGGTCTGTTACCACTCTCGTTTGTTTTTGTCAATGGTTATTAGAGACCGGTTCTTACTAACTGTGTTCCAGGATGTAGAGTCACTGGGTTATCGCATTTAACTTCCTTCCATGAGCCTGTTGGTGTAGATCGCTTGTCCCTGAAATGCTGGATCTGCACAGGTGCACCTGCACTAGAAGCTTTTCTCGGGCTCTCACCTGCCAGCACTTCCGCCCCACCACACCACCTGCTGTCCCTGAGGCTGGAACGTCTCCAGTGGGGCCCCCTCAGTCCCACCAGCTTATGATGACAAGGAATCCATCCACGTGGTGAACCCAGAGGTCCAGGCACATGTCAGAAGGGAAATAACAAAACACCTGGGTGTGCAAATTGAAAGACAAACAAACCAAAGACCTTCTCTTTATAAGCAGTGTTATTTTAGCTGGGTATTATCTTTTTCTATAAACCTAACTTTGTAACTTTGAAATAATCACCAATACCCCCAGATACGACCAGCCAGTATCCAACCACCTTCATTTCTGTCAGCGATTGGGACTCTTCTTGGATTTTAATAGTATGATGTACACAGCGTGGGGAAAAAAATGAGTATATAAATCATACAATTCAATTGATCAAGGGTTCATTTGAGATTGTTAATAATATTGCCATTATCAGCTGATAACATTAGCATTTAAAGACCATGGTCTCTTTGCATCGAAAGGCATAAGATTTTGCTCTTCGTGGCCTAGGCATATATTCCCATGACAGACCCGTGGCTGACAGCTGTCCATGGCAGGAAGGAAAGCAACGCCAAGCTTGAGAGGCCCATGATCCAACACGTTGACCTCCTGACATCACATTTGGCTCATTATAATATATAAAAGAAGTCTTGTTGCTCAGCAACAAAATGTACTAGCGCTGAAGGAGAAGCTAATCAATATAGTATTGGCTACACCTCCTTCATAAGCAAAAGTAAAGCAAAAATTTATTCTGAAATTCTGATTGCAGAGCATTCTCTCTTGTGAGATAACCTTTGTCTCTATTCTCACCACTAAGCTGAACAAATATTTACCACGGATTTTTTTCACAACATTACCACAGAGTGAGAATTCACCTGAATAGAAGTTTAAAATGAAAACAAGTCTTAGAAATGACAGACAACAAGAATGTACCTATTCTGCGTGGTGATGCGGCTCGGGGCTTAGAGAAACACTTTGCTTTCACAGGTCAACTACTAAGACTAAAACGAAAACATAGTCACAGATGTCCTGTAAAAAAGGACATCATTATCCAAATATAACATTTTAAAAAGTTAAGCTTTACTAGAACTAGCAGTAACCGAAATGTATCTGCTTCTATATTAATAGCTGACATTTACTGAGTGTAAATGGCCCTGTGCTAAGCACTCTACATTCATTAAATCCTCACCGTATCCTTGAGAGAGGTAACGCTGTAATTTCCATTGTATAGCTGAGGAAAAAGAGGTTCAGGAATAATAAATAACTGGTGTAAGTCCACAAGGCTAGTTAGTGGCAACGTTAGGATTCTACTTAACTCCAGAGCAGAGTGACCTGGTAGAATTTCCCACATACGGAAAATATTCTGCGTCTGCGCCGCCCAATTCCATAGCTGCCAGCCACAGGTGGCTTCTGGGCACTCAAAACGTGGCCAACATGACTGAGGAACTGAATTTTCAATTGTACTTAATTTTAATCAACTTGAATTTACATAGGCATGTGTGGTCAGTGGCTCCCACAATGGACAGAGCAGGTCTAGAGCAGTGGTTGCCAAACTTGAGCTGTGGGTCAAACGTGACCAGGACCTATTTTGGATGGCCCCAAGCAGAAAATGTTTTTACATTTCTTAAAAGGTCAAACAGAAAGAAGAGGCAACAGAGACAGTATAAAGCCTACGAAGCCTAAATATTTACCACTGGGCTCTTCACAGAGAAAGCCTGTGGACCCCGGCATGACAGCTAAATGTTAGCCTCCACGGTCATCACCCCCAGGATTTCACACCCAGTCCCCAGTGTAAACCTTAGCGGTATGAGGATGACATTAAGAACCATGTCATATGAGCATTTTCATATTTTCCATTATAGTATTTAAGCAATCTAAGCCTGAGCAAAGGCAAAAATGCTGACCAAGATATGCCCTAATTAAGTTCTATACAGTCAGCCGCCAAAATAACACTTCACATTTACAAACTGCTTTTGCATTCATTACCTCGTGTTTTATTTAAAACAATCTCATGAGCAAGTATGCCCATTTTACAAAGGAGAAAATTAATACGCAAAGCTTCACTGCTATATCAAAGGAGCAGCCACTCCAGCTTCACTGACTTACCCATGAAACAAGACTTCTGCTGAAGAAGATGGTACACGTGCTGGGGTCACATGAGTACCCAACAGCTTCGACTGATTCAAGAATAGTAAGGCATGGGTGGGTGTTCTCCCTCTGTGCAGAAACAGCCTCTACTCTCTCCACCAAGTAAGTGAGCGCGGAGGGAGAGGCAGGGGCAGGCTCCTCCAGGGCCACGTCTGGTTTCCAGAACACCAGCAGTCTCTGAAGGCTGAGGTGGCCTTTTCACAGGGGCCCTGAAAACCAACAGGAACACAGCTGCCAGGAGTCCAGGACCCTCGGAAGCACGAGCAGCTTTGCCGCCTTCTGCCTGACCCTCAGTGTGCCCTCTGAGAAAGACACCCCTCTCTCAGCGATGGCCGACACCCTCTGGAAACTCGCTGTACCCTTTGAGGCAGCTGGCAGGTCTTCCCTCTGAGATTCTCCAAGCCACTCCAGTGATCCCTGGGATATGAGGACCCTCCGGTGTGCTCTGAATCGAACTATCCTTTTTGGCTTGGGGACCATGGACTGTCTCCGGGTTTCTCTAGAGGTGACAACAGACTTTGATATTTTGGATCTTTCCCTTATACTCTAAATCGATTGTCCAATAAAGCAGCCAGTAGCTATATTTGGCTATTTAAGCTAATTGAAACTAAGTAACATTTAAAAAATCTAGTTTCTCAGTTGCACTCATGTGCAAAACAAGCTCAACAGCCACGTGTGGTCAGTGGCTACCGTTTCAGACCACACAGACACAGAACATTTCCACCCTCACTGCGAGTTCTGCTGGACCATGTTGCAAGCTGAAGCCTAATCAAAATACGGTTCTGATTAGATGTAAATACACAAAGAAGGAGATCGTGATTTCCTTCTAACTTCTGGCTGGCAACACGCCAATGCCACATAACCAATACCAAATTATTTCTATTAATTACTAATATACTTCCTTCACAGCCTCATAAATTCAACTCACTATCATGATTATTTTCTGAACGCTGCTCTCTACATGCTCTCCTTCAACCATCCAACAATTAAATCATTTATTTATGGGTTTCCCTGAAAGTTTTACTGGGCATTTTAAGCTTCTACATCTCCTTTCTCACCTGGACTATTCTGGCCTTGGTGGCGTGCACTGAATCTACTCAAATAGTATCTTCCTGCATGAACCACACACGCTTACAAACGCGTGCGCACATGTGCCTTCTAGTCGGCTCTTGGTCGTCTTCGCCTTAACGCCTTTCTTAACCTCCTCGTCTTCTCCATCTCCATCTCCTGGGCCCCTTGTTGAGACAGTTTTACAGCATATTCTAAATCTCCTCAATTCAGGCTTTAAGTAATTACTATGGAAAAACTTTCAGTAGTGAATGAGTTTGGGTTGCTGACGGAAGCAGAGGCTGAGACGAGGACTTTGTTGCGAGCGGGTCTGTCGGGGCACTGACTGGAGTAAAGGAGCCGGGAGAGTGACAGAAGGAGAAAATCTAAAACAAAAATGTGCTTTGCGGTTGCTACTGTGAGAGCAGTAGGGTCTCAAATCCGCCACACAGAACATTCTTAGGAATTGTCAGCTTGAAAGAAACATGGGCGTTTGGGGAATTGATCCACCAGCTCCCACACCTGCCCCCTTAGTTGAGGGCTGCGCTGCAAGGGTGCTCCTGTGCAGGGGCCTGGCAAGCACCCACAGAGCTGGAGAAGTCCCGGGGCACAGGGAGAAAGACATGACTATGGCTTGGGGTGAGCCCAGCAGCAGTGGTCAGTCTGAGCTTGCGTGATTCCTTCCACCACAGCCCTGGGATCATCAGAGCTGGGTCAGGGAAAGGAAACCAGGGAGTCACAGGAGAGCATGATTTTCCCAACTGTAATTTCTTCAAAGTGCCAACTCTGAACTTCCCTAGCAAACCCATCATCATCTTGTAGGACTCAGCCCAAGCGGCTCCTTCTGTGAAGCTTTCCCCATTCATGCCCATCCCACCTGAGCTGGGTGCTTTTTCTCTGTGCTTGGAGCACTCATCACAGTAATTTATAAAGGTGTGTGCTGCTCCCTCTCTCCACTGGACTCTGAACTCCCTGGGGGCGATATTCCTTCACCCCAGGAACCCTGTACCTAGCACACCACTGGACACACAGGTGCTCAATACCTGGCAGGAAGCAAGGCGGATATGGGCAGCCCCAAACATCAAGTGAGGAGGCAGGATTCCAAGCCCCTACCCATGCTTATGCTCTCCATTAAGGAATCACAGGGGAAAGGGCCCCGCCGCAGCCAAGTAAGATAGGCATTTGTAGAGTTCCGCATGCCTCATCTTACTTCATTTAATCCAGCAATGGCCCTGGTCAGTTAAACCGTATTTCATCAAATCTGAGAAGTCACTGATGATAAGATGCTACATTATTTTATTTACCATTGGGGGAAAAATAATTCTGCCAAAATAACTGGAAAATGATATGGATTGTAAGACAAATATTGATTTCAGAAATACAAAAATGGAGGGGGACTATATTTCCTAGACTTTTTGAAATGTGATTTTTTTTTTTATTACAAAAAAGATCTAAGGTGGGGTTCCTCTGAGACAGATATTACTATTCACTTTACTGATAAACAACTGAGGTTTCTAGGGAAGACAGTATGTGTTTCCTCGGCTTTCCTCCCTCATCATTTCGTGAGGCTCAGCCCCTGCTCTGGCAAGACCTCCCCACAGGCAAGCCTCTGATGAACTCATTCATGCTGAGAAGACATCACGAGGACAGCCTTTAGGCACAACCACGGATCCTCACAGAGGAGCAGGGAGCCATCCCTGAGGACTGCACCTCCAAGTGTGGAAGGCAGGCTGGAGCAGCCCGGGAGAGTGGATTTGGAAGCAGAGGAGTCTTTTCAAGAGCCTGCCATTCCCACCCTCCCTAAGCACCCCTGCCAGAATGTGTACTAACAGACATCCCAAATTCCCAGGGAAAAATGGCTGGACAAGCTCAAATGACCAGTGAGAAATTTAAAAGGAAGTTCTCTCGAAGCTATACATGACCAAAGCAAGCAACCAACAAGACTGTGATTCTGAAAGACAAGGGAACTTGTGCTGGGAAATTACACCAAATTTCTGTTTTCTTTTAAAGAGTCAACGGGTACAGATCTTGAACTACTGGTGAAAAATGGTTGGAGACAGCTTCTCCACTTCCCAAGCCTAAGAATAATGAACTCAGGAGGACCCAAAGAAGATGAAGACGGAAAAGAGATTGTGGTAGTAACTACAACTTGCTCTGTGTCAAACTGACAGCTTGCAATGCACCCCACACCTTTTATTCTCCTTTCTCAAAACCACGGGCAGCCTTAACTAGCTAATAAATAGGTGGCTGTGGCTAAAGGCTTCACAGTGCTCCAACACGTCCCCTCCCCCTCCCCGCCTATTAGCACCTCCGCCTGGCACTGCGTCCAGGTTTCCATGTGGTGTGCCTGGGCAGGAACACACAGCGGGCTCCCCTGGGCTCTGGAGGCAGGTGGTAGCCGTTCTGAACTGAGAGCAGAAGATACTTGTGCCAGAATATTTCTTTCCAGAGGGAAGAGATGGGGAATTGAAAGGGAGGTGCAAGACACACATAAAGGACTGCCTGCCTTTTCCTGCTGCCAGTGAACACTGCAAAGAGAGTTTTAATGAGTGCTTTCATTTTTAATTTTTCAAAATGGATTCGACCAACAGACAAGCACGAGCACAAATGCATGTGCACAAATGCACACACACGCTCAATATTGTTTTCATTTTTAAAGTCTTCTGTACATCCTATAGAGCCCTGTTTTACAGAAAGAACCATTAAAACACTCTAAATTCACCATGCAGTTAAAACCTGGGAGGGAGAGGGAGAGAAAAAGATTTCGGTCAACTCAATCAGAAAAGAAGACATTTACTTGGTAGTTTTGTTTCAAGTGGTAGTGGTAGCAGAGGCTTTCGTTCGAGGGGGGACAATGGAGGGCCAGAAAGCCAAAAAGCAGAAAGCACAGGGAAGGGCTTTTTACCATTTCCCAAAATGTGCTTGAAACAGTCATTTCCATTTCAAAGAGTTTACCCAAAAGTTACATATCTCGACCTATCTCAACTTGCAGTTAGAATATTTTCACTTAACTCATTATTAACACAGGCATGCCATTTGGTATTCTTTGAATTTTAGCACATCTCAGGTAAGGAAGAGAAAAGAAACACCAGGTACAATGACCTAGATGTGGTCTGCTCCACGTTATTACTTTTCTTGACCTGCATGTATGTTTCTATAATATTGCCTACACTTTTCAACAGCCTTATCATAAGTTAACTCATATTGAATTTGTGACAAATTACATTCTCCACTTCTCCCCACTCTGGAGTCATGTAATTAATTTTTTAAACCCAATTTGAAGACTTTATATTTAACTTTACTGTTTTTCACCCTGTTATTTCAGGCACATCCTTTCAGACTACCAAGACTTTCTTGACTCAAAATCAAGTCACTAATCACATTAGCTATCCCTCCCAGCCTTGTGTCAAGTGCCAATTTGATAAACAAGTCTTCATCAAAGTCATTGATAAAAATCGTGAACCAAACAAGTCTGAGGACAGGGCTCTGCATCACTCCACCAGATATTCCTCTAGGTTAACATTAAGCCAATAATCTACACTTTGGAAAGATCTGTTCAAATAAATGCAAATATAACTAAATGCATTATTCCTCTCTCCAGCCCACATTCCTCCATTTTACTCACAGTGGCCTATGGGGAAATTTTATCAGACAGCTTGTGGATATACAGATGTACAATACACTGTGTGCTCTCGTCTGTTGTTAGATAAATGCAGGTACTGAGCTCAGATGGAACGAAGGGGAAGAGGGGAGGCGAGGGAGGAGTTTCAGCCAAGTCTCGGCAGCACTATGGCCATGACGACCAGTCACAGCCGCCCCAGCATCCCCCCTCCCAAGGAAATATTTCATAACCATCCCTCCTCTGACCCAGGACTCCAGCCTCTCTGCATCAGGGAATGATAATCTGATGGCTTATACACTCTGTTAACCAGAGGTTTGCACATTGGTGGGTTAAAAACCTGAGACATTTCATCTTCAGAAGTAAAATAAATCAAATACAAAACCTGAAAATAACTTTAAAAAATCCACTTCAAGCAGAGCAAGCACAAGCTATGGGCCCTTGGCTGTGCCCATCCCCCGAGAGCTTGAGCCCCTCTCCTGGACGGAAAGGGCGCTGAACTGGGGCTCAGAAGACACACGTGTCAGAGCCGCCGGGAAATGCCATTTCAGTCATTTTATCTGTCAAAGGAGGGCGCTGTCTTGGGAGGGCCCAGCTACAGGCCCTCTTCAATTCTGCACCGACCATTCTTGCCCTTATCTAGCCTAGTCCCTATTTTAGGTCGGGGAGCTGAGGCTTGACATGCAAGGACAAGAAAACACAATAGAGTGTGTGTGCACACGTGTGTGTGCCTATGTCTGTGTCAGCGTATGTGTGCTCACTACAGTGGGGAGGTGGAGGATCCACAGACACGGGCGTGAGAGAACAAGGCTGCTGGCCCCTAAGTCTTCCAATCATCCCGCCCTTTTCCCTCTCCTAAGGAGCAGAGGGCTGCACTAAAACGAAGTGCATTAACATGGCTGGCTGATGTCCCCGAGACTGGTATACTCAGGTGTGGCTATACAGTTTTTGACTTAACTGTTTTAAAGTTGTTACTTAACCTTAAAAATTAAGTTGTAATGTAGCTAATACTACAGCTCAAATTGGAATGATTTTTTTAAACTATTCTGGAATTTTATATATACCATACCACCTGAACTAGGTCACTGCACAAGGCTTTGGCAATTGTTTTATTATGCAGAGACTTGAGCTGTAACAACATTTACAAAAATAGAAGTTGGGAATCAGAAAGATAAAATTAAAAAGATAAACAACTACGTATTAGAAATGGTTGTATCTCGCTGTAAGATAAAACTAGACGAATATCTGGAGACCCTCCTGTTACCTGGGTTTTCAGGAAAAGACTGTCCCCTGATCACGCATAAGGACACTACAGGAAATGAGAACTCAATTCCTGGTCCAGACACCTTAAAAGTATCCTATGTCATGTTGCCTCTCTCACGATGGTACCTCCTGGAACAGAATATAACAGATTTTGAATAGAATGAGTAGAACATAACAACTCCAACAAGAAAGAGCACACACACCTAATACATTTTGTGGGCAACATGCTAAATGCTATAATGCAATGAGGATTTCTGAGCAAAGGGATGGCAAGTGAAAAGATCTGCATACAGAGAACCAAACATGCCCCAGATGACCAGACTTTTAACCTGGGTATGAGTGACTCCAGGCTGATACGCAATGCAAGGATGCCCAGGAAGCCGATCCACAGGTTCAACATGATGGAATTCCTGAAAGCCATAATTTTACTACATAACAAATAATCTAAGTGCTTTTACATATTAAAATAAACATGAATATACGATGATGTAAATAATTCGTATATTTTATAGTCAAAAAAAGACAGGAGGCTTCTAAAAATATGTGCATTTGCAGCAAGCATTTGGTGCTCTGTCTCACCCATGGGCCCGAGTGCCCTCTCCTCAGCTCAGCAGGAGAATGGGGACAATTCTGGGAAGCACTGCCACCAAAAGGGAATGAACAAACCACAGCCACCTGGCCACTCATGGCCGTTCAGACCAGGTCATGAAACAGCCCAAACTAGCATCAACTTAGGGGCAACTAGGGAAGCGACCCTGGATGAAATGCTTCTCTTGACCACCCAACCCAACCATTTCAATGGTGGTGTTGGTTGTTTTCCCTTGCAAGTTGGGGGCACTCAGTTGACCTGAGAGAATTATGGTGGTTTGAACACTTTTATCTTGCCTATGCTTCTGGGCGTTTATTCTACTTTCATTGGTAGCACAGACTAGGATTAATAGATGGGCAGCTCCACCTAGGAGCTGGGAAACTGGAGACTCATGTTCTACTCATGCTTCCGCCATTAGTTATTACGGACATTTAACCTCTCTGTGACTAAGCTTCCTGTTTCATGAACTGGAAATGATATTCCCTGTCTATACCCAAGGTTGGCTGTCAAGCCGAGATAATCTGTAAAAGCACCATACAAGTGAACAATACATTATCAGCATTTGGAAAATTATTTCTATCTCTAACATTCTAGAATTTCATCTAGAATTAGAAAAAGCTACCAAAGGATGGGTAAGTCAGACAGTATCTGGTCATAGGTTAGGCTAATGAAATGCTCTGTAGCCTCTGTTGCATCCACGTTAATCTGTACTCTTTCAATTACATTCCACACATACTGATTGAATACCCTCATGTGCCAGGTTAACACTGACATCATACTTCACATGTGTTGAGCACTGCCTAAGTATTTTATATAAATTTATTCACTTAATCCTCAAAAGATATTAGTTAATTACACACACACAAACAAAATTAATTAACTTACAATAGTTAGTAAATTGAGGCTCAGAGAGGTGAAGTAACTTACCTAAGGTCATCCAGCTAGTAAGACAGGATTCAAACTCAGGCAGTCTGATTCCAGAGCCCATGTTCCTAATTGCTGTGCTGTATCTCCCAGAGATGCTACAGTGAGACAAGGTAAGTAACCTGTTCTCATGGATCAAACAAATAAAAGTGGTACTTTAGGAAAGTAGGAGGTGTCAAGAAGAAAATAAGGCAGAGTAATGAGACAAGGAGTACCTGAAGCAGCTCTGCTGTGGGCTGAGACTCTGCACAGAAACCAGGTCCTGGCTGATCTCTGAATACCTAAGTATTCTTAGGACTAGTTCTGTTTAGCCCCCTTAGACCCAAGGACAGTCAAGGTCTTTGTTTTGGGTTTTGTTTTAATTAAGGAATTATTTAATATTAAGGTTATAAAGTATGAAATGTCTGATTTCCTTAAGTACTAAGTTTGACAGTTGATATCTCTGACATTTCACATTGTCATTTCTTGTTTTATTTTTATTGTGAAGGTTCATCCTGAGTCTTTCGAATGCATGTTTTGGCTTATGATTATCTTTCAAATTTTTTTTAGAGCAATATTTGTGAAACCACGGATAAGTCAAAAGTTCATGTTATTTTCAAATATGAGTTCCTTCATGGAACCAAAACAGCGTAGACAGCCTGAAATATCAACGAAGTGTTTGGGAAGAATGTGGCTAATGAACACACAGTACCTCAATGATTTAAAAAGTTCCATTCTGGTGATTTTAATCTTGAAAATGAGCCACATGGGCAATCTGAGACAAAGGTGGATGATGATGAGCTGAAAGCTGTACTGGAAGTGAATCTATCTCAACCTATGCGTGAATTAGCAGCAAAGTTTGACATTACTATTCTGACAATATTGGACCATTCGAAACAAATCAGCAAGGTAAAGAAGCTGGATAGATGGGTCCTGCATGAATTAAATGAGCATCAGAAGAGAAATTGTCTCGAAACTTGCCTTTCTTTGCTGGTATGACATAAGGCGAACCATTTCTACACCATATTGTTAACAGGTGACAAAAATGGATTCTTTTTGACAATCACAAGCATCAGGCACAATGATTAGATAATGATGAAGTGCCGAAACACAGTCTAAAACCGAATATTCATCAAAAAGAGCTAATGGTTTCTGTTTGTGGTCCAGCTTTATGAAACCTGGTCAATCGATTACAGCGGATGTCTACTGCAACCAATTGGACAAAATGATGAGGATGCCTGTGATTAAGCAACTGAGATTGGTCAACAGAGACAGGCTTGTCCTCTTACATGACAACATTGGACCACATGTCACACAAACAACACTGCTCAAACTACAGAAGCTGTACTTGGAAACTCTCTGTCATCCACTGTATTCACCAGACCTCGCACCAACCGACTACAACTTCCTCTAGGCTTCGGGCCACTTCTTGCAAGGAAAAATATTCAATTCTCAACAAGCTGTGGAAAACACCTTTTGCGATTTCATCTCCACTAGCTCTCCAGCTTCTTCACTGCTGGCATAAACGAGCTACCATTAAGATACCAAAACTGTGTCAATAGTTTAGGTGCATACTTTAATTAATTATACTGCTTCCTGTTTGAGATATAATAAACTACACTTTTGATTCAAAATCAGATACTTCATATTTAATGACCTAATACATACAAAGTATTGGAATAGGCATATACAACAGGGGCTTTGGCCATAAAAAACTGAACTGAATATGGATCCTGCTTTTGAGTCATGCATAACAACTAGGAAAGAGAAGTATCAATGGCCAGGCCTGATTATCGTTATAAAGAAAGAGAAGGACACTTTCTTCTGATTATAAAAGTAGTCTATCTTCATTCTTGCATTTTCAACTACCAGCTAGAGCTCCCCACTTATGCTTAACTGACACTTAATAGCCTACATTTCCAAAATTCACTTCCTTGTTTTCCAGTATCGTAACTGTTCTTCCCCTTCCATACCCCACTCTTCCCAATAACCCTGGGTGCAGCCTCAGGAGTTAAGCCCACTCCTCCTGCTGTTTTCCCTCTTGCTGCAGTTCCAAGAGCTGCTTAGGTCTGTCACATCCCTCTTGTCTGGCCCTGCCCTCACTCCACTGCCACAACTACGGGGCAGGCTCTCAGTGCCTCCTCAGGAATATCTCCGCAATAGCAATAGCCTTCCTCCAGCCCTTTTCAACTCTTCTCCGTGATATTTTATACAATGCAACATTAATCTCCCTCCTTCTCTTCCTCCCTCCATTCTTTCATTCATCCATCCAATAAATATTTATTGATCACCCACTAATACACCTCACACCGTTCTAGGAGTTGTGGATTCAACAGTCAACAAAATGGATAAGTTCTTGCCCAAATGAAGCTTAACTGCTAGTAAGGAAATAGATAATAAACATGAAAATAAATAGGATGAGTCACAGGTTGATAAATGTCAGGAAGAAAATGAAACAGATTGATATAAAAGAAAATACATCAATCTGAATGCTTTCACTCCAGGTAATAGAAAACTCAACTCAAAGGGACTTGAGAAGGAAACAATATGTCACCAAACAAGAAATCTAGATATCTAGAGCAGGTTCTGGGCATGTGCCATCAGGACCCTGGCTCTTCACAGTTCTCCTGGGACTGCCTTCCTCTGAGTGTTGGCTTTATCCTTGGGCAGCAGACCCTGACGTCACCTCCTGATCTTCAACTTCCAGGGGATGAAGAGGAGACCACCTCTTCCTGCACACTCTCTCAGAAGTGAGGACATTTTTCCCAGAAGCCCCTGGTTGACTGCCTTGTGTCTTATTGGTCCCTTGCTGGGTCACATGCCCCTGACTAAACCAATCACCATCAAGAAGAGAATTACTATGATTGGATTAAATTGATCAGGATCTGCCCCTGGCCAAGGGATAAGGAGCACCTTCCCCTGAGTTACCAAGGGTCAGAATGGCTACATGAGCAAAATCAGGGAGAAAACAAAACCAAGGAGCAACCACCAGCATCTACGACAGTGAGCCACTTGGGGCCAATTTGTAGAGAGAACTAGAGGTTGGAAGATAGGCAAACAGTAGAAGGATTCTCGGAGCTGCACCTGAGTAATGAGACAGAGGTAACCATGCAAAGCCCAATACAGAGACCAATCAGAGCAGAGACTCAGGCCAAAACCAGGTCAGTCTGCTCAGGAACAGAAAACAGCATGACTACAGGGAGTCAGGGAAGCAGACGGTGGCTGATGCAAGCAGAATAGGAGGAAGGTGCTAGCTACGCAGGACCTGGAAGTGGGGATTCTACCTGAAGCTTCAAGGGAAGCCTTTGAAGGATTGTAGTCAGGGGAGACACCTGGGCTGAAATAGCCACGCCCCATGAAACATCCTCTTGTCCATCCTCTTTTATTATCTCTCAACTCACTGACTATAAAACAAAGTCCAAATTCCTTGACTGAGCATGTAAGGTCCTCCATAAGCTGGCTCCAAACAAATGTTTCTACATCATACATTCAACTCAAATTCTCTTCCTTTGTTACATCCAAAGTAGTACCACACCCACATTCTTGCACATGTCTAGAATATCTTTTTCTTTAAGCCTGCATGTCCAATTCAACACTTTTTGAGAACTGTTCAAGAAATCTAGTCTTTCAACCATTGCCTTTGAGTGAGTCAGGAAACTTTTCAAAGACTAAGTCAAATGCCACAAAATCTTCCCAACACCCATGGAGAAGTCATGTCTCCCATCTGCAAACAATCGCATCCTTTCACAGTTTTCCTCTTGTGGCACTTAACAATTTCCACCATGTATATGGTTCTTTCTATATACTGTCATACACTGAATAACGATGTTTCAGTAAATGACAGACTATATACACATACGATGGTGTATATGTATGTATGTAAGATGATAATACCATATTTTTACAGTACCTTTTCTGTGTTTAGATATGTTCACATACACAAATACTAACCACTGTGTTACAACTGCCTACAGTATTCAGTATAGTAATATGCTGTACAGGTTTGTAGCCTAGGAGCAATAGACTATGCAATATAAGCCTATGGGTGTAGCAGGCTATACCATCTACATTTGGGTAAGTACATTCTATAATGTCCATATCCAGTTGGTCTCCCCATCTTCCACCTTCATCTCCACTTCAAATACCAAGTACACTGCCTACCATAGACCACTTGCTCCATAAATAATAAATGAAATAATGCATTAATGAGCAAGCAAATGAACAAACAGTGCTGGCTGGTCCTGGACATTAAAGCTCCAGTGGAAATTAACACAAGTAGACAGTGGCATTTGCCATTAGAGAATTCAGAAATGGTATAGTGGCTTAAGAAGTAGGCAGTTCCTTTAGTTTGATGGGTATGAAGGACATTTCACGAATGAAGTGTTTTCCCACCTTCATGTTAATCCCCAGCAGAACTGAAGGGCTGGTTATTGTTAGGCTGACATGGAGAGCAGAAATCTGATAACCAGGGGGGATCCTGAGGTTCCTAAATCATCCACAGCTAGACTGGGTTTCTCGGCTGGTGCTCTAAAAAGTGGTATGATCAGCAGTTAGGGATGCAAGTGTCTAGAGGTATCTAATAGGGCAGCATCCGTTCTGTGCCAGCTATGCAGTGAGATTTTGGTGCTGATTATTTTATTTTGCTATTATGTTGAAAGATGATGCTGCCCACATCACAAACAAATCCTTTATCTTTCTATGCCTGGGTAGATCAGGCTTAAATGCAAGTAACAAACATAATCCAATTTAGTTTGCAAATAAAAAAAACTGAGTCTTCTACCAAATTCATTTTAAATAAGAGCAACAGAATAACCCTGAGGAATGCTGAAAGAAGAAAAAAAGTGTGCATGTGTGTGTGTATAAAATTTACTGTTTTCTAAAGCTTTAGATGCCCTCTCATGAATTAGGAATAGGTATTCTTAATGCACACAGTATATTCAAGGTACGTGAGTTACAAAGCATGAGGCTTTGGCTTGTGCTGGTTTGTGTCACAACCTCCTTGGCATTATTTAAATGCAGTGTTTTGTATGCAAATGTGGATAACACCAAAAGCAACATCTAAAATAAGAACAAAATAAGAACAGTACATACTGGTTAAAAATAATTCCACATATGAACATATCTATGCATTGCAAACATCACCCTTTTATGCTACGAATGTATGTTTGCAGATAGTTCATCCAAATGTTAACACATTTTTTTCTTGTGCACAAAATTTTGTGTGTGACATGTGTATAATGAATTTGTGATCCTTATATTTAACAAAATTGGGGAGGTGTATTCTTATTTCTTCCACCCAAATAAACAAGCAGATTGACATTACAAGGTTTCTTTCTACTTAGGCAGAATATTGAGCGAACAAATATTTATTCCGGCTTACTCAGCTGTGATCCATAAGGGAATTCACGACATGCTATGGCTGGTGCCTGCTTAGCTTTTACGAGATAATTGCACCTTGGACCACCTAGAACATCGCATTAAATAGAGACCTGATTTTAAAATTTAAAAAACATGGAATGGGCAGAATTTAATCAGTCGTGCCTCCATAAAATTAAGGGAGTTATAAATAAATGGGCAATAGAAAGGTGTAATAAAACCAGGATTAATCAAACCGTGATTAATTCAGGATCAGATTAAAACCAACAGTGCCAGCTGTATCAGATCCCTTCTGCAGCATTATTCTCTCCTACTCCTTTTTGTTATCCCATTTTTCCTCCTTCTCATTCCCCTTTGCTCTCACCCCTAGGGCACCCTCCTTGGTGGATAAACCTGCAGGAGAGTTAATTGTCACATACACGGATTTAATCACATTGTCCACCACATTTGGGAGCACTGCCTTCAGCGATCCATGACTAATTGTTGTGGTAATTTTTCAATCATTAACAGCAGTGCATATGCTGCAGACAAATCCCAAGGTGCCTACTAAACCCGGGTGACAAGCAGCCCACAAGCTCCAGAAGGGCCACCACACGCCTCACCCCAGCCCCCAACCCCAATCCTATCAGTCACGCGTTGTCATTAATATACATCTATTCCAGGGATATGTCAAGCGGCGAAGAGGTCGGCGGGGCCTGAGCATGTATAATACAGCCCTGTTTCAATCTACTCTTTGAAAAAGGAAGACGAAGAGGAAAGAAAAGGAAATTAAAACTCCATGTGGGACAAGAAGCTGAGCGGCTATTCTGCATTCCACTTGTTTTTCATTCATTTTCAGGCAGGCTCCTGAGCTGCGGCAAGTGCCCTTTCTTTGAGTTTCAGCAGTATTAGCGATCTCCATGGCAACCACCAGTGCGCATCTGCTGCACCACACTGCAGCTTCCCGGGCTCAATTCTCAAGTCGCCCTGGTGTCAGACGGGGCGCGCCATGTGCGCTGGTGGGACAAGACCCTGCCTTGGGGAATCATCCAGCTGACTGAAGCCCTGCTCTAATCACCACATAATATGAGCGAACAAGATCACACGAGTTTGGCAATCCTACTAGGCAATAGGATTCCAGGAATGCTATTTATTTTTCATTTTCCTTTTCTTAGGGGTCTTTGTTGGTTGAAAGCAAAGAGCCACTGGAATATCTACCAAAAAGGATTAATTTTAAAATAGGTGGTATGGTGTTGTGGGTAACATTTATTTGAAGCATGCATCTCACATACGCTTCACTAAAGAAACTGTTCAAGAGGAAATTAAAACTCCGGGGGTTTTCCTTTGGTTCTTCTTAAATGAAGGGACGTTTGGGATATTAGCCAGAGTATAGACAAGTAAGGATTCCTGGGTTTTTACTGAATTTCTGACTCATCCTGTGGAGTCTTAGGAAATTCCCTGTTATCCCCCGTTTCCCCAAGATTAAAATGAGATCCACTGATTTTAGGCACTTAGCACTGGATCACTGAACGAGGCCTTAGCAAGGCTTAATTAATATGTACAATTCATTTTTAGCTCCTCAGATGAAACATGTTTGGTGCAGACTCCGTTAGGACGAAATGAGGGGCCGGGCGCCCTCTACTGCTTGCTTCTAGGTCAGTCTCTTGGCGTTGGAAACCCTGCAGTGGGGTTCGCTCGTTGTTAACATACAACTCTTATTAAAGCGTTTTCTGATCAGTAAGAGCAGGAAGAAAGGGGCAAGGGAAGAGGAAGAGAACACGATTAACAATAGGCTGGCTGTTACAAATAGAATATTTCTGTACCAAGACTACCTGAGGTTATTTAAAGCAAAGTGAGAGAGGTCCAGGTGCTCAACACTGCATCACGAACACACATTAGAAAGATAAAAAATGGAGTCTCTTGTCTTCCTCTCACATTCATCCAGGACAATGACACTTAGAAGATCTTATTGATTGGTCTGTTTTCTAGAAAAGTCAGAAAATTCCATTTTTCTGGGAATTTTTAGCAATCATGGCACCTAGTTAGTTCCCAACTTTGTTTCTGAGTTTAGTTTGAGCAAATCAAGACCCATACAAAACTAAACAAAACAAACTCTATAGAACAAATCCACTTTTGAGCTCATATGTACTTATTAGTTATTATAATAAAAAATTATAGAGAAGAAAATAAATCAATCTGAACCTTACATTTATCCTTTTTTCCATTATGTAAATGATGACACAACATTTATATTAATACAATGTAAATACAAGTTTAGCTTAGAAATTAAGCATTATACAGTCATCCCTTGGTACCCACAGGGGCTTGGTTCCAGCATGCCCGTCGGATGCCGAAATCCAAGGATGTTCAAGTCCCTGATATAAAATGATGTAATATTAGCATTTAACCTATGTGCATCCTCCTGTGTACTTTAAATCATCTCTAGATTGCTTATAATACCTAATACAATGTAAGTGCTATTTAAATAGTTGTTATACTGTATTGTTTTTTACTTGTACTATTTTTAATTGTTGTGTTCTTGGTTTCTTTTTCAAATATTTTCGATCCAGGGTAGGTTGAATCCGGGGATGTGGACCCTGTGGAGATGGAGGACTGACTGGATTACAGAAATTCTGCATCTTTATTAGAAATAAATTCCTTTTGGAAAGATGTTTGTAATAGAACAGTGATAACAATATACTAGATAATAATATGTGAAAGTCTAATATTCATTAACTTTTATTCTGTGTCAGAAACTGTTCCAAGTGATCTACACCCATCGTTCTTTAATTTTTGCAATTCTTCAAGGTCAGCACCAATATTGTCCCTATTGTTGAGATAGAAGAATGAGGCTCAGAGAGGTAAGCATCTTGTGGAAGGTCACACAAATGACAAAACAGGAATTCAAATGCAGGCCCTCTAAATTCTAAACCCACAAAGTTATCCATTAAGCTATGTCGAAGAACAATGAGTAGAATCAAATTCTGGAAACTAGCTCCTTTAAAGGAAAAACAAAAACTGTGAAAGCCCTGTTTATCTCATATGTTTCCTCCTCCAAACCCAAACTTTATATTTTTAGAAGCAAATACCACAAATTTTCCCATCACCTTTTATTTTTTTCATAGGACATCATCAATTTACCCTTGAACTAAGTCCGATCACTGACAGAAACCCAGTTCCAATAAGGGACGCCAGGACCAGTGTACAGAATATTCTACATGACCGAATTCCAGGGCTGGCAGATGGTTTGTGAGTTGCTGGAGTGGCAGTTAGCAGCTAGCTGCTGGATCTGACATGCTGGAGTGGGGAGAAGGGGTTTTCTCAGCTCTGAGCACTTGTCCAGGGAGATGGCCAAGAAGGTATTCAAAGGAGGGATTAGCTACTGCACCCTCCCCCCAACCCAGAGACACAGAGCAGGGATATGAGGTGTGCCTGGGGCTCTGCACAGTGGGAAGGAAGAGTGGTTCCACCATGCATTGGCATGAACAGAGTGGGTTCAGGGCAGCACAGCTGTGCACAGGAGAGGTGCCTCAGCGAGCCAGTGGAGTGGTGATGGCCTCATGTAGGAAAACAACAGATGACATGGTTGGGCAGCTGACTGTGGGCCTGGCACTGAGTGTCCCCAAGAAATAGTCAGTGTAAGTGGCAATGGTTAAAGACGGCAATGGTTAAAGACTGGTTCTATCAAGACATTTGTGTGAGGGACGCACGTCAGTCTTGGACGACCCTTTTCAGGGACTCAGCCCTCATCACAGTGAAAGGACTAGATTCCAGCAGACTGAGACTGGCAGGAAGACATACTGTCACATTTTTCCTGTTACACAACAGCTGGAAAAGGGGGTTATGGAGTGCCAAGTCATCTACACATCTACATTATACAGACACAAATTCCAGATACAGAAACCTTTCATCCTTCAGAAAGGACATGGACTACACAGGTACGTGCCCCACACGTCACCCTATAAAGACAAATGAAATCATCTTTTCATTCTTGTCTATCATTTTCCTGTATAAGACCAGAAAATGACTATAGCATCATAGGCATCCTGCTCTTGTGGCGAGTGTGAATAATTTGCTAACTGTTAGGAAATGGAATGGATTGCCAGTTTTGCAGGGAATCTGTAACCCATTCTGCAGACATAGGAAAACGATGAGAGATCAAACACTGGTACTCAGAATGGCGTCATTACATTTTCCAACTGAAATGACCCTCTTTGAAACAGATTTCTGGTCAAATTATATCTCAGGAAATAAGTATTCTTTCTATAATATTATGGATTCTCCTTAAGTAGTTATCTCTTTAAATATGAAGTACTTGAGAATATGAAAGAGAATTCAATTAGTCTAATAAGATACAACATTACTGTACCATCACACAAATCCTCTTGTCCTTTCGTTATATGGTTATTTTGTTCCCTCTTACCAGTCAAGGGAAAAAAGGTCTGTTTGGTATGCTCTGAAATTTTAAATTAACCCTGGTACTACAGATGTGCAATGTTTCACAACCTAGAAATATTACTTTGCAGTGCACTATAGGATGAGAAATGCATCTAGAAAATCATGGGCTTTGATGTTGCTGACACAAAGGGTTTCCATGACATCGAAGCTCTTAAAAGAGCTTATCTTGATGTGTGTAACATATCACCAGACTCTTTACTTGAGAATATCACAGACTTTCTGCTGAGAATGGACATGATGCTCTCTCAGGTCCCTTCCCACTCTGATATTTGGTGGCTGTAGGTTTTTACTACTGGCCTCAGTCTCTCAGTCAGGAAAATGGATGATAATCCTTGTACCAATATATATTCTATTTAATGACATTATGAAGTTTACTATTAAAAATATAAACATTTTGAAGCATGGCTCGTCATTCCCTTCTGATGGCTTTCTGAAGGCAGTGAACACCTACTGTCATCAAAGGGCACATCTAAAGTCATAAAGCCATAAAATGGTAAAGGCATAAGGTATTAGAAATAATCTTTTAGACCATCCTCATTTATTTTACTAATGAGGGAACACAAAGTTCCAGAGAAATATTAATATATTAATATCAATACCAATAATATTGACTATTATCATTATCAAACTAACATTTATCAAAAGGCAATCATGTGCCAACGACTATTCTAAATGGTTTACATATATAATCTTCTTTAATCTTCTCCAGAACTCTAAGAGATAAACATTAGTATTATCATCCCCGTTTTATCAGACAAGGTAACTGAGGCACACGGAGGCTAAATAACTTGTTCAACTTTCTCCAGATGGCAAGCAAGAGAACATTACTAGAACCTAGCAGTTTGACTCCGCAGCTCTGCTTGTAACTATGTGAAACGAGCAGAAACCACACCTTTCCAAATAAACTGACCAAGTTATTATAGTTCAATTCATGTTATCAACTAATGTAAGGATTACCATGCCCATGTTTTTAGTGCCTTCTCTTCGCCAGGTTTAGAGGTACCTGGAGGCTTAAGAGAGGCACACTGCCCTCAAGAAGGCTGCCCTCTGAACAAGAAGTTAGGATGAAACCCACCCAATTCAGAGTCTAGAGAAAGACACAGAGAAAGTGCTACCGAGCACGGATACTAATCCTGCACTGAGAAGCACACTCTAAAAATGAGGCAGCATCTCTGAGAGCAGGAGGAAAATGTGGTGGTCTGTGCTTAGTAATTAGGAAGGGGGGAAGGGGAACTCATATTTATTTGATAGCTACTATTTTATATATAACCAAGATATCTCTTTCCTTATTTTATTTCTCATTGAGCCCAGAATACCACATGAATATTCACAGCCTACAAAAGAAAAGTAGATGGCAACTCTCACTCTCATCAACTTACAATGAGAAAACTTGGCCATGAGGTGGATAAATGATTTGCCAGATGCCTTCATAGTGGGGAATGGAAGCTCCTGAAAACACTTAGATTGTTCAGCTAGAGCATGCATGTGTGGGAAAGAGGCTGTACAAAAACCCACATTCTGAGGAGCTGGCAAAGGAAGAGGATCTAGCGAAGATGATCGAGAAAGCAGATCAACGAAGAATATGTTATTAACATTTTGGACCAATTGTATCTTACTTCATCATCTAAAATTTCTTCATGGGCCAATGTTACTAGCTCACAGGTGTGTAGTCTCTCAGATACTACACTGAGAACCTACTCGAGCAATGATCATGAAGAACTTCTCAGAAATGGAATGGCCCCTGAATTAGGGCTTCTGAAACTTCCAAAGTAATTCTTCAATTGCAGTAAAATGTTGTTACTTAAACCTTAAAATATCCATTTAAGGATAGGTTAAGAATGAGTGACCACCTAAGGAAAAGAATCAATTATTAAATCTATACAGACAAAAAAATTTTAACTTAGAATTTAGAAACTTTTAATTTAATCTAAACAAACTAATTTTTAAAAATGTAGGCCTTAACAACCCATAAATCAGGGAATGATTATTCAACTTATAAAAGAATTCACTGCAGGTATCCCACTGTTCCTTTGTAAAACTTTAATTTGTATTCAACTTTTCAGGAACACATCTGTTACATGAACTGAAGAATATGTGCCTCTTACCATTCCTGCCAAGAAGGTCACAGGCTGTGCCAGTAAAGAGAGAAGTCACTGCAGCATATGGCTGAGGTGTCCATGCGCTCATGGGTTCAAAGAACCCACAGAGGAGTCAGCACAGGCCGCTGACTCCAAGTGGGCTCCATTCCCAAACCCAGTGCTTCTTAGGGGGTGGCTAACAAGCTCCTGCACCAGAATCACTAGAGGTGCCACTTCAGGCTGCAGATGCCAGACACTCCACACACAGCCTGAATCTGAATCTCTGGGAGGATGTGTATCTTTATCAAGCTCCCCAGGTTTGAAAATCACTGAGTTAATGGCTGAGTCGCTTTCCCAGCAGGCCTGAGACTGCCCACTGCCTAGATGAGTGGGTGCCCAGAGGACTATTATGAAGTCTCACATCCTCTGGGTTGATGTGAAACTGAAACAAACCAGGGAATAACAATTAAATAAACCTCCAATGTGGTATATAACATGTTATCTTACCTTCTTCCCCCAAATATTTGTTGATTATGTTTTCAGAGCTAATCCTAGGGGTACAAGATTGACTAAGACACGGTTCTTGCCTTTAAGGAGCTCAAAATCCGAAACGGGAGCGTGTCGTCCACAGGAACTTATGGACGGCTAGATAGTAGAAAAGAGAGTTTCACCGGCAGTATTAGTTTGCAAACCAGGGAGACAGAGTCTCCAGCATGAACTGAAAGTGGTCTCTATGAGGAACAAAGAGAAGGTTGCAGGTTTTACACAAAAGTAGAAATGTTACACATCATTCTTTGAGAAATTTAATGGGCACTAATAAGGGTTTGGAGAGCTGGCAAGCTCCAATTGGTAAGCAAAGGTAGTAGGCAAAATTAGTCCAAATTGTAGCAAGCTATACATAAAACTGGTTTCAGGTTACAACAAGCAGTTTCAGGAGTCAGCTTGCAGGGAATTACATTCTTGCAGTCATGTTTTGTACCTTGAGTACTTTTCCTCCACCCGGCTTCTCCACTTTGTTTTAGTTGGGTATGCAGGAATGACCTAATTCTTATGCTCAGCTTTCTTTATGGAACATCTCTTGACAAATACTCTAACCCAAGGGATTTCTCAGATCTATTTATTTAAAAGAGAAGGAAAAAATAGGATTTTAACTGCTCAATTTTTTGTAGTTAAAACCATTTAACAAAAGAAACTCAGACTCACAGAGGTATGGCAGTGGCATTGGAGAGATATACACAGAGCATTCTAGAAATACAAAGAAAGGCCCCGTCTTGGCCTGGGGTGGGGATAAGAATGACAATGGAGGCAGAGACAGGATCGGTGAAGACTCTCCATGTGAAGCAGGTTACATCTTCAAGGACGAGTAGAAATTAAGGCGGGTGGGCGAGACTACGGACAGAGGGAGTGGCGTGTGTGCAGTTACGGGGCAGAGAGGAGGACCCGGAGAGCTGCGCATCGTCCATCATGGTTGCAAGGAAAGCACTGTGCAGGACTTGTGTGTGAGGAATGAGGCTTCAGACATATGTAAGGGTCAGAAAAAAGGGGCAGCTATGGCCTGCTAAGGGTTACCGACTGCAGGGTTATTGAGGTATGTTAAAAATAAAGATAAGCTTGATTCCTCTACAATGGAAGCATTGTAGAACCGGGAAGAATCTGGATAGGAGGAGTCAATAGTATTTTTTTTAAAAAAGAATATGGCTATGAAGAGGTCTTTATGATACATACATGTTAAAACTGAAAAAGTAAAAAAGCTGATGATACAGTAAAAAACTTCTAATAAATGGACTTTTTACATCTATCAGAGAAAAAAAGACGGCTCCTAGTGCTTGTCAATTTCTGACAGATACAAAAGGCTACAGAACTGGTTTTCACAGGTGCTCTTAGGCTGAAATAGTACAGAAGGTACCACCGGATTGAGAATTAGAGGTGTGTCCATCTGTGCAGAGTTAATGGGAATGAAACACATAAATGGAAAGACTTAGCAGGGGTCTTTAATGAGTCCTAAGTAAAAACAGAAAATCAATTGGGGATGTAGTCTAAAGCTAGTATAATAGCTCTGCCACAGCAGCAAGGTACTAAGCTCGTCTAATTTTAGTTAGAAGTCAATGTAAAATTATGAATAAGCTCTAATATGCAGATAAGACTAGCAGGGTGCTCAGACTAAGTTAACTTTAAATGAATGTTAGTTAACATAAAATGGAGAAACAAACAAACAAAGCACACACGAAACAACACTAACCACCCTGCCAACTGTTCTCTCATTCTTCTCATTGTGTTTACTTTTCCAAATGCCATAGGCTTAACTGACACAGTCACTGAAGATGAATAGATATTCAGTCTGCATCCTACCACAACTACAAAAAATTAAGTAGTAAAAATCCATTTTTTTCCTCTTCTTGCTTTTAAATACATAGATTTGAGAAACACTTGGAGTTAGAATGCGTTTGCCCAGAGATGCTCCATAAATCTACTCCTTTCAAGAGGGCTATATTTAAAATACGCTCAGGAGAGGAAAATCTACTCACTAAGTTTTAAAAGTTCAACATACTTTTAGTAACTCAGCTCAACCTCCCCAATCTCCACAGGCTAGAAAGTCTTCCTTATATCTAACCTAATGCCCTCATACTGCAGTCTGCATGACTCCTCTAGTTGTATCTTCAAGGACACTCAAAAAGATACATCAGATTTTTTCTAGAAAGATGACCACTTTGCTATTTTCAGTCTGTTAAAGCTAAATCACATAAATACATGATGAAGTCTTTGACCACTTCAAAGAAGTCTATGTTTTTCTTTGTCTTTCTTCTTTAAGTCTATAGAAGAGATGCTTTTCCATGGTTTGGGGTTGCTGTGCATTATGAAATTTTTCAAGTATTATAAAAAGGTGTAAGGGATGCTGGTCTGCTGCTGATTTCACAGTTACAGGAAAATACTACATATGATCCCAGTATTATAAGAGCTTATAAATGAAAGAGGAAAATAGGTATCTAATAGGTTGAGGAAAAGTTGAGCGCTATTAAGTAATGTTCCCATCAATGACAATTACATAAAGGCAGGGAGGGTGTTTGAAACAGAGAAGTGACAAAATGACAAAGCAATCTGGTAGGTTCAGCAAAGGATGACTCTGGCAGAAGCTCTTTTCCCTAACATATCCTGGATAGTGAGGAAGAACAGGCGATAGGCTAGAAGACAGCCCAGAAATTCCAGTGACTCCACCCAGACTGCCCTGATGTACTTGACATTGGCCTGAGAGCCAGTCAAGGTCATGACTGTCCATACTTGGGAGTGTGAGGCCTGCACATATGGTAGAATGAGCCAACCCAGCTGCTCTGCTGAGTCACAGCCTGCTCCTTAAGCTCAGTGGGGTGGCAACCTAAGAAACTATTTCTATCTATCCCAAATGGAACCCTGGCCCCTTAACAGGGGGCCTTAACTTTCCTTTGCATTCTAGGAAACAGCACACAACAGGTGTTCAATAAATATTGCTGAATAAATTGATTAATAAGTTAATGAATGAATAAATGAACAACAATCACTAAAATAATCATTAAACCTCCAAGAGATCTCTATGGCCTAGTTTACTATCACGCTCCTTTACAGAAAGATGGAGAAATGCAACCAGATGTGTATGCTTAAGGTCAGAGGCTAAATCTTGATTTATCCCACAGTGTCTGGCATGAATTACCTACACTAGGATAACCCCTTATGAAACTTCCTGTGCTTGAAGATATTAGCATGATTGCATTATCACAGTAAAGACTTTTCTATTCCTTCCCTTCAAGAAGGCTGTTATTGGGGGAAAAGAAGAGAGGAA
Source organism: Indri indri (assembly GCA_004363605.1). Taxonomy (NCBI): domain Eukaryota; kingdom Metazoa; phylum Chordata; class Mammalia; order Primates; family Indriidae; genus Indri; species Indri indri. The sequence continues at coordinate 54,825 of RJWJ010004439.1, forward strand.
ATCAGTAATGTAAACCAAAGGAAATGAAAATGAAAAGCAATTTAGGGTTGAAACATGCTGTTATGGGACTCTCCAATGCAGAATCACTAAAGCAGTTTTTGTGCACAGAAGCAACAGAAAAATGGCATGTGCTATGTGCCTTAATCCAGCTTTTTTTATAGAAAACAAATCTGCTCATAATGCTGTTGATGTATTTATGCCACAGGCACAAGAAATGAAATCTACAGATAATCTGTATTATTAAAGTTTTATCACACCTATTATTGTTGTAAATTTTTCCTATGATATTTTCGGTAGAGGCATAATAACATATCTGTGCTCTTTCTTTTTCCATACAAAGACAAGGCTACAAAACAAACCGCCTAAACTTATGAAAATAATTTCTCGGTTAGTTTTCGTACAGATAACAAGAAAGTCAGCTCACACAATGGATGAAAGTAGATCCACACCAAGGTATATAATGTGAGGTTTCAGAACACAGGGACAAAAAAAGGTTCCTAAAAAGTCCCAGGAATCCACAAAACCTTCCAGAACTAATAAACAAGTTTAGCAAGGTCACAGGAAACAAGATCAATATACAGAAATCAATCATATTTCTATGTACTAGGAATGAAGAATCTGAAAACGAAATTTTTAAAAGCAATTCTGTTCACAGTAGCATTAAAAAGAATAAGATATTTTAGAAATAAATTTTGTAAAATAAGTGCAAGACTGGTATACTGAGAACTACAAAACACTGATGAGAGAAATTAAAGATGATGAAGTCAGAGGTCCATGGTCCAGCCTCCATTTTTTGTAAATAAAGTGTTACTGGAACCCAGCTTTGCTCATTGTCAGTGCTACTTTCCCTCTATAATAGCAGAGCTGAGTAGCTGTCATACAGACTGCATGGCCCACAGAATAAAACGGTTACTACCTAGCCCTTTAAGTTTGCCAACCTGATCTGAATAAATATGGAGACATTCCATGTTAACTCAGTACTATTAAGATGGCAATTTTCCCCCAAAATGATCTACTGATTCAATGCAATTCCTATCAAAACCCCAATGGGCTTTTAAAAACAAAATGGACAAGCTGATTCTAAAATTTGTGTTGAAACACAAAGGCATGGCGATCACACCTGTAATCCTAGCACTCTGGGAGGCTAAGGAGGGAGGGTCGCTTGAGCTCAGGAGTTCAAGACCAGCCTGAGCAAGGTTGAGACCCCATCTCTACTAAAAAATAGGAAAAAAAAGTTAGCTGGGAAACTAAAAATAGAAAAAAATAGCTGGGCATGGTGGCTTATGCCTGTAGTCCCAGCTACTCCAGAGGCTGAGGCAGGAGGATTGCCTGAGCCCAGGAGTTTGAGGTTGCTATGAGGTAGGCTGATGCCGTGGCACTCTAGCCCAGGCAACAAAGCAAGACTGTGTCTCAAAAAAAAAAAAACAAAAAAACCACACACAAAGGAGCTGGAAGAGCCAAAAGATTTTTGAAAAAAGAACAAAGTTTCTTTGTGTTATACTACGCAATTTTAAAATATGCTATAAAGCTATAAAAATCAAGACTGTGTGGTACTGTATATACATGTTCAGCAAAGATATCAAGACAATTCAACAGGAGAGGAATAGTCTTCTCAACAAATGGTTCTGGGACAAATGGAAATATACATTCAAAAAGATGAATTTAGAATCTTTCCTTATACCATAAACAAAATTTAAATCAAAATGGATCATACGCCTAAACACAAAAGATAAAACAAACTTCTAGAAAAAAATATAGGAGAAAATCATTCTGACTTACGTTAGTCAAAGAATTCTTAGGTACCAACTGAAAGCATGATACATATAAGGAAAAAAAATAATAAATTGGATTTCATCAAAATTTAAAACTACTGTACTTCAAAAGACACTGCTAATAAAAAGACAAGCCACAGACTAGGAACAAATACATACAAATCATACATATAATAAAGACCTCATATCCAGAATACATATAAACAACTCTTAAAACTATATAATGAAACAGTCCAATCAAAAATGGGCAAAACATGTGAACAGACATTTCACCAGAAAAGACATACAATTGGCTAATAAGCACATGAAAAGATGCTTAATATCAGTATTCACAAGGAAAATATAAATTAAAACTATCAGGACATACCTCTACACGCCCACTGGAATGGCTATCTCAAAAAGTCATATAATACAAAGTGTTGGTGAAGATACAGAGAAACTAGAATCCTCATACATTGTTGGTGGGCATATAAAATGGTACCATCAGTTTAGAAAACAATTTGCGGTTTCTTAAAAAGTCAATCATAAGCTTTCCAAACAACCCAGCAAATCTACTTCCTGGGTATCTACCCAAGAGAAATGAAATCACATGTCCACACAAAGACTTTGTACGTGAATGTTCATACAGCATTATTTGTTGCAGATGGAAACCAAAAACAATCTAAACACACATCAACTGGCAAATGGATAAATAAAACGTGTACAATACTATTCAACAATAATGAAGAACAAACTACCACAGCATGCTAATACGATGAGCTGGAAAACATGCTGAGTGAAAAAAAACAAACACAAAAGACTACATATTGTATGATTACATTTATGTAAGATGTCCAGAAAAAATAAATCTGTAGAGAAGAAAGTAGAACAGTGGTTGCCTGGGTTTGGAGCCTGGGGGCTGGGGAGAGGGTAATGATGGCTGCAACCAGGCATGGGGAAACTTTTTGGGGTAATGGGAATGTCCTTAAAAGTGAATTGTGGTGATGGCTGCAAAACTCCATAAATTTACTAAATAATCCTTGAATTGTATACTTACGGTGGGTAAATTTTATGTTATGTAAATTTTTCCTCATAAAGCTGTTAAAAAGTTTTTTTAAGTTCCTGGGAAAAAACCTGGTTACAAAGAAATGATCAGAAATTGCAATGTTTCCAGAATTCTAAACAGGAACACTGGAATGTCTACAACAATGCTGAACATTCTAAAGGAAAAAGATTTTCACAAAAAAAGCTATACCTTGACAAATGACTGTGCAAACGTCAAGACAGACTAAATTACTTTCAGATACGCAAGGGCTCAAGAAAATTGCTTCCTACGTACCCTTTCTCAGAAAGGCACTGGACGGGAGGATAAGGTCCATCGAAACAAGAGCGTGTGCACACACACATCCCGGGTGTGGTGTGCGGAGTGGAACGGTGCTCAGCTTCGCTTCCGCTTCTCACCGCCTTTCTGCATGGCAAAGCCTGGAAAGTGGAACGCGACCCAGCCTTCCCGACTGCTGGGTTCCTCAAGTGAACGATGCTCCTCCAATCAGATGCGCTGAAGCAAGACTTGGGAAACAGAAGTGGAGGCCATCCCTCTGCAGCTTTGCCTTGCTCTGCTGGTCAACATGGCAGAGAACTACTAGATTTTTCTATAAGTGTTCCAGGTGCCAGTCACCAGCTTCATGGGTATCAAGAGACAGCAGCTGCAATGTAAGGTTTTGATCCTTGGACTGCCACTACAGCAGAATGTTCTTGAAGTAAGCAGTCACAGAGGTGGCCTCCTACTCCCTCCCATCCTAAGGCAGCAGAAAAAGCGGCAGCCCTGGCAGGTCAGGGCCGCTGTGTGGTTCTGAGGCATCACCAGAACTAGCCTCCAACCCACTTCCCTAGCCCTTGCAATAATTGGGAAGGCACCTATCTCTATTTTAAGCCCCTTTCTGTTTAAAACAGCTAGTGTGGTTGCTGTCTCCTCCAACTGAACCCCTGAGTAATATAATACACAGGAAGACATAAGAAGCAGTATACCCATACAAAAGAGCAATAAAAAGCATTTCCAAGAGTATGGCAAAGAGAGACCCCAAGATGATAGCTGAACGCCAGGGTAGAGATAAGCCTGCCCAGATAGGAGCAGGTCAGAAGGCTCTGGGACAGACATCTCAAAAAGATCAAACGAATAGAATAATGTGTGTGAATGTACTGCGAGTAGGTTTGGACAATTTGCAGGGTGTGATTTTGCATTAGTGAAAAGTATATAGAAAACTAAGCAAACAGGCTGGGCGCAGTGGCTCACGCCTGTAATCCCAGCACTCTGGGAGGCCGAGGCAGGACGATCACTTGAGGTCAGGAGTTAGAGACTAGTCTGAGCAAGAGCAAGACCCCATCTCTACAAAAAATAGAAAAAATTAGCCGGGCATGGTGGCGCATGCCTGTAGTCCCAGCTATTCGGGAGGCTAAGGCAGGAGGATCGCTTGAGCCCAGGAGTTTCAGGTTGCTGTGAGCTAGGCTGAAACCATGGCACTCTAGCCTGGGCAACAGAGCAAGATTGTCTGAAAAGAAAAAAGGAAAAAGAGAAAGGAAAAGAAAAACTAAGCAAACAGGCTAAGCAAAACAGCAAAAAAGGCTAATGAAAAAGTTTTGAGACAGACAAATGGTCATCACAGTCTACTAAATATTTCACCTGTGAATAGCATCAGTCAACATACCCCAACGCAGAGTACTGATCTATCCCAAAATACACTGTAACTGCAGAGAAGTTAGGGGCATGAAAAGGTGCCTCTTGATTGTTTTGGTGCTAGGGTAAAGAAGAAATGGCCAAGTTCTCATATTTCATATTACATAATCAAAAGAGAAAATTTTAAATGGGAAGAACTCAAGAAGCACCCATATAAGCATGCCACTTAGAGACACGGGGAGTGACGCAAAGACTCAGCCGTAAGAGTTGAAACTGGCGGCCTCTAGGGAGGAGGACGTGGGAAGGGGGGAGTGGTGGAGGGCGTCTGGGGGATTGCTGGCGTTTGGCACTAAACCTTGCAGAACTATTGACTCTTCAAACTAGAATGTGAACAAACCTTAATAAAAAGAAAAGAGTCTTTTAAAAAAGGAGTAAAAGAAGAAGAAAAGGCAGCGACATGGATTCTCTGCATCGTTCCGAGGCCAAGCGCTCTGGCACACCAGCACGGGCAGCATGCAGCTGGACACTGCCCACCCCCATCTGTGAAGGTGGCCCAGTCACCGGGAGCCAAGAGCACAAAAGAGGAACGAAGCTCCAATAAAACTGCAGTTAGAGCAATACAAGAAGATCAGATATAAAAGCAATATCTCAGAATACTTGGGGTCAAATAAATTGGTTTTTTGGAGATAAAGGATCTGAAATAAGTTTAAAACAACACTAACAACAATCTCTAACTGAAAGCGTTGTGAAAACACCAACATTTGCAGCTAAAGGTTAATTAGATGGCCTAAATTCAAATTTGTTTCTGAAGTATCCAAGAGTCACCATTTCTAGAAATATGTAAAACTAATTTGTTTTTTTTGGAAGTAATGTGGGACCAAGAAACAGATTTTGACTCTCTCTGAGGAGTCGCATTTCCCTCAAGGCTGCCCACACGGACCAGCGTCACCGGCTCTGGTCAACACTGCGGGTGAGGAATCAATGCAAACGTCTTACAAAGCAAGCATCTTGCAGTAACAGATCCATTTAGTAAAATTAATATATTTCATGCTTTAATTTTTAATCTAATGCAACTGAGAGAACAAAAGAAGAATCAAAACTACTACAACCATCCCTGTTCAAATTTATCGTCAGGATAGAATTGCACCATTTATGCAGGCATGGCCCTTCTCACCACAACAGACAAATTTGCACTTGTCTGAGCAAAATTTCATTCTTTCTACAATCAAATTGCTACCAGCATGTTTGTGAACACCATAAATCTGCCCATGTTGATTCTTGAAATGAAAAATATCAAGGGAAATAAATAATCCTTTACTCCCTGCCATTCCTAGAAATAAGAACAACAGACATTTTGAGGAAGTAGAAGAAACAATAAAAATGTCCTCACTTAGCAGGTCGGAAGTGCCAGCCTCAATATCACCCACGTGTGCCAGATGGGTTACATAACAGCCCAAGGGCTGATGGGTCTGATCTCTATGTGGAAAACAAGATCCTCATTTTATGCTCTTAATAATTCACTATTATTAGCAGTTGGGGGGTGTGGATTCAGATCACCGCATGCTCTTTCCATGTGTGGACTCATGAGCTGTTTTAGACTATGGAGGCTCTTGGTCTGGCTGGTCAAGGGGCTGGAGAACGTGCCCCTTCTTGGGCTACAGTGGTCCTCAGCCCTGGGCAGGATGGCCAGCCTTCCCAACCCAGGCTTCTGGCTTCCTTAGCCCTGGCAGGGCCTCAGGTCTTTTAGACACGGTACAGCCCGTTCTTACCCAGACCCCTTTCTTGCCAAGCCAGGGCTGCATTTCCAGCCGTGGGCAGGCCTCGCTGTAAATGATGATAAAGGACTAAACCTAGACAGACCCGAGGAGCAGAAGGCAGAGTGAGGCCAAAGCAGAGCCAAGGGGAAGGTAGCCAAAGGGACTTGGCCGTCAGAGCAGACACACAAGCTGCGCCCTGGAGCTGATCGAGTCCCTCGCAGGAGAGGGCTGAGCAGAAGAACCACAACAGCCATGAGGACGCCACACAAGAGCGATCCAATGTCTCATCTCCCTTCAGTCATGGCCTCCACCAATGCCAAAGCAAACCCGTTCAGCTTCAGAGGCGTTCCAGCAAACAAAGCATAATTTGTAGGACAGATCTGCGTGTGAAAGGTAGGAACACTTCTGAAAGGAGCGATGTGGAAGCTTTTCAAAATCATAATGCTTTCATTGCTGAATTTCTTTCTGATCTCTCAGTTACATCCCTTTATTTTTAGCCCTGGCTGACACATCAGCTCATAAGTTATTTATTTTTCTTTGACTCAGTTTCCCCCAGAGAAACCAAAACAAAAACCATATGCTTATTTCAACCTTTCAAATTCAACTATCCAGGAATTAAATTCTGTTTATTTCAGGCCATTAAATATTCATGGAGTCCAGGAACCAGGTGCTTCAAGGGATTAAAAAATAAATAAAACACAGGCCCTGCTGCCAAGCAGCTCAAATATAGAAGGTTTAAAAAAATTCTGAAATAACCACACCAAAAGGTAAACTATGATAAATATCGCAGGAGATTATGGTAATAGTCTGCACAACAAACAATTTCAGTGGATCTGGTATGTGCCAGGCACTGTGCTAGGCACAGAAGATGAGATCAGTGAAATTCCATCAGCCCTTACCCTCAGGTGTGGACAGGGCAGCAGGGATTGCGGAGGTTCCGGGAGGGAGAAACAATCCCCGATCCTAGCAGTCAAGCGTCAGGAAAGAGGGTTCCAGGCTCTGATGGCACTGCCATTCCACACACGTCCTCTGACAGGGGTGGGGGGTATTGGCAGGCACAGCTAATGAGTCAGCTTCTGCTGTGGACACGTGTAGGGGAAAGGGAGGAAAGTGGCTTAGAGCCTGGCTGGAAAAACATGTAATTGTACTTTGTCTTGCAGACAGTAGAAGACCATGAGCATTTGGACTGTCACTACTGGAAGCTAAATCCAACAGCAGGGAAGACTCTTACCAAGGCAAGGTAAGTGGGCGACCCTCAGCCTGCCTTTCCCTGCTGTCGTGCTGGTGGCACATCCACCAGGAAGTGAGGATGGACAGGGATAGGGAAAGGGATGGGGATTATCCTGGCCTCCCTGCTGACCCTTCAGGGCCATGGGAAATGCCCTGTGGGGACCATTCCCACTGGCCAAAGATGGATGGAGCTTCACTTCTCAAGTCCTGCCTTGAATGCCCCTGCCCATCCCTTCACTCAGCATATTCTCTGGCCACAACCGTCAGTCCAATGGAACCTTTAACAAACCGGGATTGCATAAACACCAACCCTTCAAGTGCTTCCTGAATGCAAGCCCCAGGAGGGCAGGAATATTCATTTGTTTGCACTCTGCTGTGTCTCAAGCACCTAGGAGAGTACTTGGCACATAATAGGAGTGCAATAAATATTTGTGAAATGAACAAATGAAGCTTGATGCATGGAGGCAAGTATCCACTGAGACTGTAAACTATCTAAATACAGCCTCTAATACTTTCCTTCTGTAGATGAGAAACTGAGGCTCAGAGATGTCAAAGGATTCCTGTAGGGCCACACAGTCAGCCAGGGAGTAATCACTCAGTTGTAAACTAACTATTGTCCGGATCTCCTGACGCTGAGTATAAAGCTCTCTCTAGTATCCTACATTACCTCTGTTTTTACATTTTCAGTGCCCTGTAATTAAGAGCAATGAAATCAGAAAACAGCAGTTTATAGATCTCCAAAGAATTTTATTCTAAAGATGTTTAGACCCTCTATGACACAGAATATCAAGGTAATAAAGACAAATTAGAAGTAGGATGGGGTAAACGACCTGATTTCAGGTCAATGAAATGAAAGCAACACTCTCTGTGCTTTTACAACACTGCTGCTTAGAATTTCTAAGGTTACCTCCATTACTCTACTTTGAAATCGCTCAGTAAACTACATCAGACGTTACTCCACTAACACTCTCACAATCTGGCCTTCCCCCGCTGGCTCCCTGGAGACTAACACAAACCCAAGCTTCAAAAATTTTCCCTTGGCACTAAAAGTGTATATATTTTGAAAGGCAATAAATAGAGGTTTGTGTCATCTTTGGAGGGGCTTTTTGGAATATTCTGCAAAGATTTAAAAATCAAAAAGCTGCTTGGTAACCATCTGCAGGGTAAGAAACAAATAACAAATAAGCAATAACCAAGGCAGCTTGAACGAAGACTGGAATAGGAAACCTCCTCATAATGACACCGTCGTTCAAAACCAAGTACATGTGATTACCGGCTCTGTGCCAGGCACTGTGCTAAATGCTGGCGGTCAGTGGTAAATGACCAAAACGGTCCTTGTCCTCATGGTACTTACAGTCTCGGGAAGGGGAGGCTAGAAGGAGAGACATTAAATAAAGACATAATCACAATCAGTTCATTACAGTGGTGATACTCGCCATGGAGGAGAGATGCAGGTGCCACAGGAGTGTCCCACAGGGTCATCGGATTTGTGCAGGCCGCCCCAGCAAAAGGAAGGGAAAACTGAAAGGCCTGAGCAGCAGGAATGCCAAGTGCCAGGGAGAAGGTGGGCCCGTATGACTAGAGAAGTGATCAGGACCAGAGCAGAGTAGGCACTGCTCCCAAGGGCACAGTCACTAAGGATTTGGGACTTTACCCTCAGAGCAATGAGAGTCTGAAGATTATACAGAGATTATCATCACAGAGTTGACAGTTAATGATCATTCCTTAAAAAATAAATGTTCATGTTTTCGGAACACTAAAGTTTGAAATAAAAGAACATAAATTAGTATGTAAGGATTATCTGATAGTTCAATATTTAGGAGTGAAAGCAGAAAAGCATGTCCATGGGTATAAAAAAAAGGAGGGCCCCAAATATTTAATAACCCAAATGGTACTGATGAAACTACTAGGCATACCACTTTGCGAAAATAAAAAATGAGGAACTTCATGTTTCTAAAGACTGTGTTAAAATTGAAAATTTGTTGAAAGGATCAACTAATGACTCAATTCCCAATTTGGTATATAAACTAGGTTAACAGCAGTATTGATGCTCTCATTAAAAAAAAAAAAATCATTCCTCCTTCTCGAACCTCCAGCCCACACTGGTCTTGCCACCTTCTAAATTCACAGACCCCATCTAACATCTAAGCACATACATGGCAGTAAATCAGACACAGCTTCCCTGGCTCTCCTACGTAGTTAGCTCATTATTCAACTCTTGCATGTAACATACTTTCCCTGTGTTTATGCCTAGACTACCCACTGGCACTGTGAACTCCCTCAGAAATTCCTATACACCTTGGTACCATCTGGGGCACCCGGCAACCTGCCATGTGCACAGGAGCTTTAAGTATTACTCACCAAGTGAGCAATTGGTAAAAGATAAAAAACGGGGTTTGGAAATAATTTGTAGATTTGGATTATAGAGATCTTTCTCAATTAACTTCATGTTAAACAGAGCAAATCAAATCCTATTACACTAGTTAGAAAAGACTAAGAAATGTCAGAAAGTGCATTTTGAAATTCAACTGTTGTTTTTAAACACACTCTGCCTCAGATGAGGGGGAATTTTTTCCCCAGCTTTCTGTGTCAAGAATATTGTGCTTTCCCTGAAACAAAAAATGAGCATGTTTTTATCTTACAGACACTGTAGATAGCATTAATTAATTATGTTTCCTTCCTTCCTTTCACCATTAGGCAGATGAAAGCCAAATCTATGTTTCTTTGTCACAATCGAAAGAAATGTGTATTTCTTTGTTGCAACCTTAACCCAGCTTTATTATTTTCTCATTCTTATTTTCCCTTTGCCCCTCAGTTTTTGTTTTATCCAGATATATCTATGTCTATATCACTATCTCATAGCCTCTGTAGAACCGCATTGTAAATAAATCTGTAAATGAATTAAATAATTAAGCAAAGAATGCTTTGGTGCTCCACGATTTAATCCTTACGTGCAACCTCTGGAGGTAGAGTTTTTCAAAGGCAGTTAGTTAATCCTCAGTTAAGCTGATTTTTCAATCAGATCTACGAGGAATAGCTTCCCCCACCCCTCCACAAAACATCTAGAGAGCGACATGATCGGTGGGCTTCCGGCTCCCGTCTTTAACGTTTCTGCTTCCCTTGGCCCTCCACGGCGTCTGTTTTATCGAATGCTCACTGGGTCTTGTCAGTTCTACTTCCCCAGGTCTCCAGAATCTGTTTCCTCCTTTGAATTTCTATTGCCACAGCTGTAATTCAAACATGTTTCTCTCCTAGGTACAATGCTCCTGGCCGATCTCAGTGCCTCCCATCTCTGCTCCATCCAATCTATTTTTCAGCCCAGAAGTGGAGGTTTTGTGCCAAAATGCATTTACCCATCCATGCGTTTGATAAATATCTACTGAGTACCTACTAAAACTTAGGCATGTGTGAAGCCCTGGTGACAAAGAAATAAAGAAACCTGACCTCCTCCCTTAAATAGATTGTGACTTGTGCAGAGGCAGAGCAATAAGCAAACTACAGCACAGTCTGACAAACAGGCATGAGGAAGGCCTGGGATCCCATCGGGAAACACGGGACAGAGTGAACGTGGCACATTCAAGAGCTGCTCGGGCATGGAGTACCTACAGGCAAGAGTAGGAGGGAAAGTGAGAGAGGCAGGCAAAGGCCAGGGCAGGGAGGATCTGAGAGGCCACGTGGGTCTTGCCACGCGATTTCTGTTTAGAAACTTTCAGCGGTGCCCCACACCAAACCCTTAAGCATGGCCCCTGTGCCTACTGATCTAGCCCCCAAGCTAGCTTTCTGATCAACTCTCAACTCTTAGTACTGTGCTGCACCTCATCCCCAAAGTAACCCATGTCCTCAGCCTGACTCCAATTGTTCCCCAGGCGGCCGGGTGCCCCAGGCCACTTCACCCATCTCTCTGCCCACTAAAAACCCTACTTACGATTTCCTCAATATGTTTTAATATCACAACCACTAACAAGGATGAACTAAGTACGGTTCCTGCTTTCAAGGAGGTTATAGTCTTGTGGGAGGAGAGGGTAAGTTTAGTAACTACCATATAACTATAGAAGATATGGTGGTGATATGTGACAGATGTTTCTGTAAAATAATTGCTTAATTGCAATAACAATATACAGTGGGAGTTGCTGGAATTGTATACAGAATCAGGAAATGTTTCAAGAAACAAGCAACATTTAAACCAAGTGGGATCCAACCAGCCGAAACAGAAAACGAATACCAGCTGATTGTTACCCTTTCCATCTCTTACTGTATTTTGTTCACAGGAGAATCTCAAAAAATGCCTGCTGAATAAATAAGCCATATATAAGAATAATGAATTCCAAAATAAAATAATCATGTGGAATAGCATCCTTAATGTTACTGCTTTTAATTCTTAAAAATATCTCGAGAGGATTTTATATGAGCCCCATGCCAGAGAGACAGATGTCCCCAAAGTCCCCTGTAACCTCAGCTACAGACCCAAGGCTGTAGTGATGGCCTGTCTCCGCTGGCCATTCCTCCACTGATTATAAAATGTCCAGTGAGCTCAAAATCCCCAATTCCTAAAACAGTTCAAGAACCATTACCCTGACTTACTCGAGAATTAAATACTAAGCAGAACATGTTTCCTGGAGACAGGAATAATTGAATTTTCATGAAACGTAATGCAATGTTTGTTCATTCTATGTAAACACATACAGATTGCAAGTAAAGCTAGATTAATTCCTTCAAAGCACACTAGATTTCCACAAACATAATGAAGCTGTCTGAGGTAATGAAGGCTTAGAAGTCAACATTTGAAGATTTTTTCATTTATTTCCCTATACCTGAAGTGGCAGGATAAAAATAAGATGAAAATATAGGACTTTTATATGTAAATTAATCCAAAAGTAACTTTTCCAGGAAATAATGCAGGCAAACTATGTATGCAGGAATGGGCAGTGGCCTGGAAAGCCTGTCAGTGTTTATAGTGCCCCCAATCTTATCTAAGCACGATGTTACCGTCAATGGAACAGAATTTTCCCCAAATCCCCCGAAAGGAAGTTGCAGCAGACAAAGCAGAGTGAGGGGAGGACCTTGAATACCTTCCCAGAGAACCACCGAAGGCTTTTCAGAACAGCACAGAAACACGAAAGGGGAGGCCGGGCAGATGCACCCAGTGATTGCATTTGGGGTGGCTGGGAACAGGGAGGCCCTGGAGGCAAGGAGACTAGTAAGGAAAGGACATTACAGAGGCCCCTGTGTGTTCTCTTGTCACTCAACCTCCGCACATGCTGCTCCCTGTGCCTAGACTAAGAGGCAGCACACCGTAGCCTGAAGGCCAAGTCTAGCCCCCAACCCTCTGTTTTCGTATGGCCTACAAGCTAAGAATGAATTTTACATTGTTAAATCATTGAAAGATATCGAAATAAGAATACTACTTCATGACACATGAGAATTCTATGCAACTGTCAGTATCCATAGATAAAGAGTCATCGGAATCCAGCCACGCTCGTTTGCTACCTACGGCTATGGCTGCTCTCCCACTACAAGGGAACAGTGGAGCTGGCAAAACAGAGCCCAGCGGGCTGGCCAACCTCAGATGCTTCCCTCCGGGCGCCTTACCAACCTCGCCCAGTGCTGGCCCACGGCACACTTCCCTCCCCACGCCCTGTCACCACTACCTCCACTCATGCCTCACGTCTCAGATTAGGAGGGCTTTCTGAAGACTTCCCCCAAGTCACACTAGATGCCACCTCCTATCGTTCCCACAGGACAATGTACTGCCCTCCTCACAGCAGGCATCACACCATTCTGCCATTGAACATTCACCTGTCCTCACTCCCCACCTGACTGTGAGCTCCAGGAAAGCAGGGGCCATCTCTAGCCTTATACAACTGACATTTGACAGCATGGTTTCGAGCTGTGCCAGTCTACTTCTACATGAACTTTTTTCAACCAAACACAGATCAAAAGTACAGTATTCGCAGGATGTGAAACTTGTGTATACAGAGGGCAAACTTTTCATATGCACAGGTTCCACAGGGCTGACAAGAGGACTTGGGTATGTGCAGATTTTGGTATATTTGGGAGGCCTGGTACCAATCCCCACTTATACCAAGGGACGGCAGTATTTCTATTATTAGTTGGTATAGGAGAGTATCCCTGATCCAAAAATATGAAATCCAAGATGTTCAAAATCCAAAACATCTTGAGGGCCAACGTGACACTCAAAGGAAATGCTCATTTGAAAATTTCTGATTTTGGATTTTCAGATTAGGAATGCCAAATTGATAATATAACACAAATATTCCAAAATATGAAAAAAAATACGAAATTGAACCACTGTTTGAACCAAGCATTTCAGACAAGGGATACTCAATCTGTAGTCCTAGGTATTCAGTAAATATTGAATAAATAAATGCATGAACGAATGAATAATGACCTGAACCACGTGAGAACTCTCCCCTTATACCAATGAATTCGAGTGAATTCAATACATAAAGGAACTCAAGAGAATGTCTATTTTTCTGAAACCTTGCATTTCTTAGCTCTTCTCTCCTTTCTCTATGATGATTTTCTCCTATATTATCCTAATTTCATGACTTTTAACTACACTGATTAATCCGAAATCTTTTACAGAGCCCTCTTACACTCTCCAGTCTTTTACGTTCAACCATCTCCATATTACCACCTGGATGTCTTACAGATACTTCAGACGTAAGGGTCCAAAGCTCGGGGGCAACCTACACAGCCTTGTCTGCCTCCATCTTGTGAAATGGCATCATGAGTCACTGAGGCTAAACTCAGCACCATCCTTGACCTCCCTTTTGCTCACCTCTCACCCCCATTCAACTCACGTATCAGATACGGCTGCTTCACCTCGGTATACTGAACAGGTATGATGTCTATAAAAATTATAAATGCACATACTGTTTGACCTAGCAATTCTACTGCAAGAAATGAATCCCACAGATATACTCACATATGAAATGTGACATATGTACAGTTATTCACTAAAACATTATAGCAAAAGATTGGATACAACACAAAATGTCTATAAATCTGGCACTGGTTAAAGAGATTATGGTTCATATCCACAATGGCAAACCACGCAGCTGTGAATAGAAATGAACACGTTCTCCAGCATTCGAACATCTCTAAAATATACTGTAAGTGAACAAAAAAGATGTAAAATCATATCATATACCACTTTGGTTTTAAGAAGGAAGAAAAAAGAATATATATTTGTATTTGCAGTAATTAAAAACACTTGAAGGATACAAAAAAAAAAAAAAGACGGGAAAGCAATGGAAGGAAGAGCGTACACGCACATACTACCCCCCAAATGAATGTGCTACCCAGAAAATAAATTTATACAATAAAAGTGAAGGGGCTGCCTCCCTCTTTCCACTCTATGGTTCCCTTATCCTCCCCAGTAAGTCCCTGCTTTGGGTCAATAACCACAGCTGTTGAGTCCGTACTCCTTAGCTTTGCGCGCAAAGCCCTTCATGCTCCAGGCTTCTCTCGACCTACCTCCCACCATCACTCTCTCATCGCCCCCTACACTACCCCAATCACATTGAAATTCCCTGTCCTCAAACATTCCAGATCTTTTGGAACACCATATCTTTGAATGTGTTGTATCCTCTGCCTAGAAGGCCCTACCTGCCTCTTGTCCTGGAAAAGTCCTACACATTCTTCAAGATCAAGGTAAAATAACAGCTCTTCAAGGTAACCTTTCTGGGACAACCTCCCTGACTCCCACAGACCCACTTGCCACCTAGCACAACGAGGTATCAGCTTATGGGTCTATCTGTGTGACTGTATCCCTCAGCACACCATTAAGTCCTCAAGGGCAAGAACTCTGCCTTATTCATCTTCACTTGCCAAGCATCTACCTTTCTAACAAATGCCACCTGCCACCCCTACCCCTTCCTCAGTAAACACCTGATGAACATTTTGCCCTCCTAGGTAACAAGTGCTTTCACCTAACAGATGGCATTTCTCTGAATAAGGTCCTAAAATAATGCCTCCATGATGAGAAAGAGGTTATGCTAGTTATTATGGCTTGGGCAACTCAAGGTACAGAATGGGGGTGGGGAACTTGTGGTGGAATTCACCTACAATTCTCTGGAGGGTACACCAGTGGCAGAGCATTGTCTAAAGGGTCTGTGTGTTGACTATGCCTGGGAAAGCTGCAGCCAGAATTAACTGATCCCTCAGCCCATGACCTCTTCCTGATGTCAAGAATGTGTCCCCCTTGCACACAAAGCCTGGTGATAACTCTAAAAAGGCACTGCAATTGGGGTATCCTCTCTCCCCACTGCTGTTGCTTCAGCTCCTGCTCTCATCATTTAGAGTCTAGACTGTTTACTTGCCTTCAAACTCCCTACCTTTCCACTTGTATTTCTTCCACTCACTCTCTCCACAGTAATGCCAGTTTCCCAAACATTCATCATATCACACCATTCTCCTACTTAAAATCTTTCAATCTCTCACTACTATCAGAAGGATGAGATTTAACGTCTTTCATTTTGCCTTCCAACCCCTTCTGGAATCGACCCCATATAGGTTCCCACCTCCTTGACTTAATTCACTGGCTTCTGGTGTGTTCCGGCAATCCACATGAATCAGTCTTCCCAGATACACAGCGCCGCCTCTCACTCCCCGCATCTCCGTGCGCAAGCAAAAGGGTAGACTATCGCTGTCATGACACGGGGGTGGAAAAGGATGCCTGTGTGAGATGACGGATGTGTTAGTTTGTTCCACTACAGTAATCATATTACTATATACATCTTATAGCACCGTGTTGTATACCTTAAACATATACAACAAAATTTACTTTAAAAATCTCATTACTCTGCCCCTGTTGTCTAACCTGCTCAACCTTTATTTATTGCTCAGCCCAAGCACGACATCTGAGTTGGAGCCTTGCACAGTCTCTCAGGAACCATTTCCCCCCTCAACTGCCACCACAGCTCCCTGGACACAGCAGCTCACCTGTCGGTCTCTACCACTGGACCGCAAGTCCCTCAAATTCCAAGGCTCCATAGACAAATAGTCTAAAGTGCTAAATGGATGTTCTAAACTATGTTATTTATGTTAATATCTGCTGTTCCCCTTCGTATTGAAGGCATACCTCAAGGTTAAATTTTAAAAGAGTGTCTTATTATAGTTTGTTGCTACTTCCCCAGAATACATTTCCATCGGCCTCCTAGTTTACTGTCCATCCCAGCAACCAATGGATGAGATGTTCCTAAGTGTCCTTCTTAGGACACGCACCATGAAAGGGATCTTTTTGTAAAGAGACTCTGTGGTCAAATCAGCTTGAGAAGTGCTGCACACACCACCTCTCTCACAGAGCCAGCTCCTCCCAGCTCAGAGATGCTCTCTAGTAAAGAAAACCATCAAACTTTTCAACCTATCATTTTCCACACTTGGGTGACTAGCAAACCGTTTTTCTGAGAATCACCTAATATCATCCAACTCCTAAATTACGTCAATTAAAACTCAACACTTAAAAAGCTGGCATAAATTTTGCCTAATGACATTACTTCATTTTATCCCTGGACATTAACAACATGGCCATTTCATGAAGACATTGCTTCCAGCCTAAAATACAGGAATGAACCTTGAAAAAAATGATACAAGAAAAATAACTTAGCAGATTGTGTTTATCCCCACAGTACCATAAATAATTCCTAAACTTCTAAATTGCCTTTTTGCAAGGGAGAAAATAAAATTGAGCCATTGAGAGCACATCGCTACCTGCCTGCAAAGCTGCAGTGATCCCATGAAGCAAGAGTTCCATAAATAGTTTAAATAAAATTCAATTATATGAGCATCCTCTTTTTTTTTTTTTTTTAAGGTCTGAGAATTTTTTTAAGGGGGAAAAAAAATCCCCGATTAACCAACCATATATACCCAGGTCCTGCTGCTAGGCAATTTTCCATGTGGTGCTATAAAACGAAACACAATCTCCTGTGGCTTTTATTAATAACAAGAATTTCTGGGTTGTTTAGGAAGCTGGAATCATAGGATTTGAGAGCTAAAAGGAAATCTGGAAATTACACAATTTGGGCCCCTTATTTTACAGATGAAGAAACTGAGAGCCACGGGACTTGTCTAAGATTTCCAGCCCAGCTAGTGGCCAGGCCTGACTGGCGTCAGATCTTAGCTCCAAGGCCCAAGGGCTCTCCACTGCACCGTCTTCATTAACTAGGAATTGTGCTAAACAGCTGAGGGCACAAAGAGCCATGAGCAAGCCTGAAAAATTAGGTTGGTTTCTCCCAACATTTTTGCTATTTCTATGAACCTGGAGAAATAATAAACATCGGAACAAGGAGTTGAGGGGTTCTATCCACTCATGTACCCATCCACTCATTTTATATATGTATATACAGTGCCTACTATGTTCTAGGCATTGTTCCAGGAACTAGGAATGTTAACAGTGACCAAAACAAAAAAAAATTCCTGCCATCATGATGCTTATATTCTAGTGATTCTAGAGTCTTCTGCCTAAGATTGATTAAATTCTGATACCTGGCTCTAAAACTTTAAAAATGTTATACTGGGAACACTTACACACATGCACAGACACAGCATTTTCCATAAGTCAGTGGCATTTCAAAAACCTCCCATGGTGATAACTTTCCAGATAAATCCCACCCCCAATCCCTGTCTGCTTTACAGAACCACCACAACACCCTTCAATACAGAGAAACTATTTCATTTGCTTCTCTACAGAGGGAGGACAGTAGAAAAAGTCAAACTCTTCTCAAACATCTCTCCTGCTAAGCTAGAAAGGGAGGTGGAGAGGAAATACTTGAAAGAGATAAGTGAATTCATCTGAATTTTCTGTGAAATGATATTGGAAGAGAGAATTTTATGGATACTATTAGCCCTTGGTAAGCTCAGCCATAGCCAATCAACAAACCACGACAAAATCTCAGTGGCATGCAACAACAACCACAAGTCTGCGAGACTGGTCCAGACTGGCTGGGCTTCAGGCCCCAGGGTTGGTTTAGGCCCACTGCACATGCTTCTTACTCTTCTGGAACCAGCAACCCACACACAGCATGTTCACCTCATAATGACAGAAGCAAACAGGGGCAAAATCAACTGCCAAGTACATTTCAAGCCTCTTTTCCTATCACATCTGCTAATATCCCTTTAGCCAAACCAGTTACAGGGCCAAGCCCCAAATCAATAGAGCAAAGTAGTATATTCCTCCCACAGTAGAAAGCGCTTCAAAGTCACGGGACAAAGTGTATGGATACAGGGAGGGGTAAAGAACTGGGAATAATAATGGAGTCTGATGAAAGAAGTGACCACTTGCAGCAGTCCAAACTTGCCAAATTTCCATTTCTTTCCAATCCACATCTCTTATTTGGGCACTCCAAAACTACCCCACCAGCTTCTAAGTGTCAAAAGCTAATGAATGGTTGTGTTATTGAGGTTACTGTTTTAAGAACGGGGGAAGAAAACAGAAAAAAGAACAGTTGAAAATGGAAAATTAAGTCCACAATGATGGTAAAGGACTAGGAAATTAAATGGCAGTTGCTACATATGGTTGCCAAATATACAAGACCTTAGACATTGAGAAAAACATACAGGACAGAATCTCTTCTTTCCAGAAGTTTCCCATGTATAGAAATTATGCCACAGACAGTATACAACACATATCACAACAGCTGCAAAAACATCAGAAATACAGACACAGACCACAACTTGAATCAAGTTGCCAAAGCCTTTACTGTCATTACAGTCATTGTAACATCGGAGGGGTGGCATGGATTAGAAACAGGATTAGGGAGAACTAAAAAATATGCCAGGAAATAAATCCAATTCTGTGCCAATGGCATAACCAAGGTCCCCAGGCAAGCTCTGAGATACATTTCCTAGTCAAACAAGCACATCCGAAAGTACACCTTCCCAGCCAAGAGAAACTGTCACAGGGGGTGGGACTAAATCTGACAGAACACTAGGAAAGAGAGGGTAGATGCTTGAAAGTCATTAAATATTTAGAGTCTCAATGCTGAAAATATGAATGACATAGCAATAACATCAGAGACTTAAGCTACCAGAATCAAGCATGACAAGCAAAAGGGTTATCATCACGGAACTTGTCAACTTACACCCACTCACATTCCCTGACGAAGTGACTTTTCTGGAGAATGATATTATATAAAGAAACTTAAAGCTGCTCAAGAAAGAAATATATATATATATATTTCCATTTATGAAAGAGCAACTTAAAAAAAAAAGGAAAGAAATGCCACAAACCTGGAAAATATAATTGTTAATGCACAGAAACAACAAATGATTAGTATCCAATATATATGTAGAATTCCTACCAATCGGTAAAAAAGAAAAACAGAAAAATGAGCCCTACCTGAAAAATGAACAAAATAAAAACTATAAATGTCAAATACATAAAAATGTGTTTAACCTTAATAGTAATCAGGTAAATACAAATGAAAACCACTGCTGAGACACTATTTTAAACTCACCAGATTGCCAAAATAAGTTGAACAATTTCAAGTGTTAAAGAGGACATAGAGCAACAAGAACTTTCATACAAAGGCTCAAGGCACTGCAAACTGGGCCAACCATTTTGGGAAATAATTTGGTGATATTCAATAAAGCTAAAGATGCCTATAAGTACTGACTTAGCAATTCTACTGCTAGATAAAATATACCTTAAAGAAACTCTTACATCTAAACATTCAGATGTATTACACAAGAATGTTCAGCAGTAGCATTTGTAACAGCACAAAAACCAGAAACAATCAAATATCCATTAAAGTATGGATGAGTGAATTATGACATATTCATCCAGCACAATTTAAGCAGGGAAAAACAAGTGAACTAAAACTCTGCAAATGACAACATAGATGAACTTCACAATGATGAATGAAAAACTAAAGTCACAAAAGGATCTATAGTGTGACTCCACTTATTAAAATATAAAAGCAGGTGAAAGTTAATTTGTTTGACAATATACATAGAAAAACTACAATGAAAATCAAGGTAGTAATATAAAATTCACAACAGCGATTGCTCTAGAGAGGTAGGGAGGGAAAGAGTGAAGATACTGACAGGAAGGGATATACAGGGGACTTCGACAAAGATGAGAGTAAGGTTATAATTCGGGGTGGGAGAATAAAAGAAAACATGCAGAATATATCCTAGCATCCTTTCAAGTGCCATTAGAAAACAGACTGAGCCAATAACTTGTGGAAATGTATTCAACTCACCTAGTAACCAGAAAAAAGTAAATTAAAATAACACTAGTGCAAGCTGGATGTGGAGGCCCTTGCCACTCCCAGCTACTCGGGAGGCTGAGGCAGGAGGATCACTTGAGCCCAGGAGTTTAGTCTAGCCTAGGCAACATAGCAAGGCCCCAACTCTAAAAAACAAACAACAAAACAACAAAAAAACACACCAGTACAAAATTTTTTTCCTCTTAAATGTAAAGAGTAAAGAGAATTGATAGTGTTCAGTGTTAGTGAGTATATGAGAAAATAAATAGTAATACTTTCAAATACTACAGGTACTTTTTTCCAACATGCCTATGGCAGTCTGCATCATAAACCTTGGGAGGAAAAAGTAATTCCACTTTTATAAATTTATCCCAGGGAAATACTGAGGCAAGTGTACAAGGACACAT
>RJWJ010004440.1:0-52425 GCA_004363605.1 Indri indri
GTCTGAAGAGATGAAAGGAAACCATATCCTGTCAGGAGAGCCAAGTCAAGTTGAAGACATTAAGGATACAGGGGATTTTACTGGTGATTGATTGTGGGTTCAGAGGGCACGTTGGAAGTGTTTTAGGATTTGGAGATGGGTGGGAGATGACTTCATGAAAAGGTAAGTAGACAGCTATCTGGTAAGAAGAATCTGGGGATAAAGGCATACTGGGGGTGGGGGATTGGGGAGCTGAGCTTCTTGAAGTGATCAGCAAGTCAGGAATTAAGAGTGTCCGGGTGTCAAGGTGGATAGGCTATGAGAGTTGATGTAGTGAGCGTGGAGGATGGGGTTTTATCTGTAGCACACGATGTTTGCAGACCCTCCTCTTCATGTCAAGGATAATGTGGAAAAGAAGGAAGAGCGGTTTTATGTAGTGCTTGAAGAGCTCCAGAGCATGGAATTAGGAAGTTGTGGTGTGAGTGGCTGAGGTAATGTTTAATGTTAGAATTGCATAAGCAATTAACCAGGGCTGTTTGTTTTCAGGGACTTTAGGTTCAGAACATGGGACTTCTCATAATGACCTTTTTTTACCTCATAAAAGCCATGGTTCAGTAGCCACGTGTTTGACAATTAAAAAGAAAAAAACAAAGAAACACGTATTGAGAGCATGCATACAAGACACATAGTTATAGGATACTTTATCCCACCTAAGTATCAATCTATCGATTTCTTTATGGTGTAGGGGTGTGGATGGAGGGGCTACTATCTCTGACCTCAAAGAAATTTCAGAGAGGATAAAAAATGTGCTCAAACTATTTAATATGAAAAGAATAAATCAGGGCTACATACCTTCTTCCTTCTGTTCTGATCATGTTGTAGCCCTGTGTCAACTTCAGGAGTTCATAGGGGAGGTAGATGTAATATGGTGAGTTGTCCATCCTTACTTTTAAGGGACTCTGCAAGAAGTTTTTCATAAGATCCTGCAGAATACTACCCTTGAAGAAGATTAATTTCATATACTTCTTGCTGCAAAGATCCTCTTTTCTCCAAATGGAAGGCTAGAAAAGATCGATGAGGTCATTTTGGCTGTGTCATAATAAAATTTTCCTTTATTTTGCATAGCAATTGGGGCATAAATATGCTTTATTTTTATAAGGTACATTTTCAAAGCTACTTCACTTACAATGGTTAATTTTATGATAGAATTTAAACTTTTTTCTCACTGAAATTTATGGTGTTGAAGTGTTACATCTGAGTACTTTGCTTAATTGGCTTCCAGAGAGTGACTGATGAGCATAGCTTGTATTAATCAGCTCTGAATCTCCATAGCAAAATTTCCTTTACCTTTTATAATAATTTTATGCTTAGGGGCTGTAAGGAAATAGTATTCCCTGGGGAATCCCACATTCTAGAGAAGCTAACGTGTGGGAGATAATAAACCACGTAGCTCCTTGGCACTTGTGCTCCTCTGGGATGGAATTCTCAAATAATTAGACCGTGATAGGTTGAGAAGCATCACTCTACTGTATTTAAAAGTGAAATACATCTTAGTTCATCAACAGCACTCTTTAATTTGGAGTCTTGAGATAGAAGGTGTATTGCCTTATTCATTTGTTCTTTGCTTTTCCTGAGGAAAACCACATCAGATTTTCATTTGTTCTTCACATCAAATGGAGACAAAATGATCACCAGAAAGAGACTAGAATATAATCCATATGTTGGAATGGGTACAACTTGATTTGCATCATTTCAATTTTCAGGTGAAAATATTAGTTGATTATAGTACATAATGGAGTTTCTATTAGGTAATAAAATTATGTCATAGCGTTATTTGCTATAAATTAGGTTCATACCTCTCAATCGTTTTTAAATTGAGAGCTCACACGTTTTTCGAATTTTGTAGTAAATTAAAATGTACCTTATGTGGTCATTTATATAGTTTACCTTTATATGCTTGGCTAAGTGAATGAAGTTTAATGCCACAAAATCTATGATTTTCTAATTTAGTAGTGTACATTATGATTTTAGCCAAAAGACATAACTAGTTGAACGAGATAGGAGAGTCAAAGCGCATAGAAGGGTTATCAATATTTTCCCATTTTAGCTAAAGCTGTTTAGATACTTTGGCCAATTTAAAATAAAATGCGAAAATTCTTTGTCATTTGTTTTCTAAGTTGCTTTTCATCCACCATTGAAAATTGACCACTAGATCATTTCAAATTGCCAGGGAGACCATCCACATTAAATAATCATGTTAAAGTGACTGTAGTGTTTTCCTGTTGTATGCAAAGTGATTGTGTTAGTTTCCTATTGCTGCTGTAACAAATTACCACAAACTTGGTGACTTAAAACAGCACAAATTTATTATCTAATAGTTCTGATGATCAGAGGTCCAGTATGAGTCTCACTGGTATTAGTAGGGCTGTGCTCGTTCTGGAAGCTCTAGGGGATAATCCATTTTCTTGCCTTTTCCAGCTTCTAAAGGCCACCCACATTCCTTGGTTCATGACCCCTTCCTTCATTTCCAAAGCCAGCAGTATCTGGCTGAGTCTTTCTCATGATGCCATCTCTCTAATTTTCTCTCTTGTGCCTCCCTCTTCCACTTAGAAGGACCTGGTGATCACTTTGGGCCCCCCTGGATAACTCAGGGTGATCTCTCCATCTAAGGTCATCTGATTAGGAAACTTAATTTCACCCACACAGTTAATTCCTCTTGCCATGTAACTTAACATACTCACAAATTCCAGATAATAGGACTTGGACATCTTTGGGGGGCCATTCTGCCTTCCACAGTGATGAATAAGGAAAATATATTATCTAGAACTACCAGAGATCTTGGGGGCCAACAATGGGTCAAAGCAAATCCAGGTAAAGACATAAATTATAGTTAAATTGCCTCTTAAAACAGTTCTTGGTTTCTGTACCTAAAAAGTGCAGCTTTGACTTAATAAAACCTTTCTCAAATTTCAGCATTTTAGCATGATCTTCATGATTTTGCCATGTTCTTTTGCTAGCACTTATTTCATATTTTTTCTTTACATCAATTTGCTTTCAAAAATGTAATGTCTTTAAAAAAGAATGTAGCAGGAAAAAAGACAAGTATAAAAAATATGAAGGATACTATAATTGTGGATGCCTGATATACATTAGTTTAAACCCATAGAATGTACAATATTAAGAGTGAACCCTAATGTAAATTATAGACTTTGGGTGATAATGACATGTCAGTGTACTTCATCAGTTTTAACATATGTACCACTCAGGTGGGAGATGTTGATAGTTGATAATAGGGAAGTTATGCATGTGTTGGGGTGGGGGGAATACAGGAAATCTCTGTACCTTCCACTCTATTTTGCTGTAAACCTAAGACTGCTCTAAAAAATGAAGACTTAAGAGAGTATGAAAGTATAAAGGATCAAGGCAGAGCATATAGGAGTTGCCTCTAGAGTCAGAGGGCAGTGTAAGTGCAGGGCAGAAAGAAATGTGTCTGGGGCTGGCTGTGCCCATCCTGGGAGGTCGAAGCTGGGAAGCAGCAGAGTGACAGTGGGTGCCAGTCCTGCCATCATGCCTGGGAGGTGTATGGTTGACTGGTGAGGAAGGAGGGGGCGCCAGCCTAGGAAGGAGATGTTGAACCGAGCTGGGGGTGAAAAGGGATGGAGGAGGAGCAGGTGGTGCTAAATGTAGCATTACAGGTAGGAAGCCTGCCGCTGAAGAAGGAACATTGGCAGGGGAAGAAGTCTCTCCAGTCAAGTCATTCTTCTGTCTGTTGGGTGCATTTCCAGTCTGGTGCCCTCATGGCCACAAGATAACTGCCAGAAGCAACCAGGAAATCGTGCTTCCTTTTCACTTTCTTAAAGAGAGAGGGAGTATGGGAGGCATGTGTTGGGTTTGTGTTGCTAGAGAGACAGGCAGGTGGAAGATGTCAACTGGGGAGTTGGAATGTCTAACGCCGAAGCCAGGAACCAGAGCCTTAGCCTTAGGAGTAGCCGAGATAGGCAGGGGAGAGGATGTGTAGAGAAAAAAGGAAAGATCCAAGGAAAGACATTCCTTCGGAAGAAAAGAGTGGCAGGCAGAGAAGCCATGTTGAGTGTAAGACTGAAGAGTCATGGTGTCAATTTTCAGGTAAGGACATTGTCAGTAAGGCCAAATACTACAGAAAGGTCAAGGAGGATGAAGACCACAAAAGGCCATTGAATGTGGCATTTAGGGAGGATTCATAGCTGTAGGAATCTATGCTGTGACTTATGCCCTGCCATGATCTGCTTCCCTATCCCTACTCTACTCTTACTGATGTCTGGTCCCCTCTTTTACCCTCCACTAGAACGGTTGTGAGTTCTCTTTTTCTGTGAACACCTATTGGCTCCGCTGCCTTGCAACATGCTGCTGCTGGCCAGGCTGCCTGTCATTGATGCAGGTGTTGGTACATCCCAGCTTAGAGGGTCCAGGAGAATCAGTTAACCTTTGAGAGAGAAGTCCCAGGTTGAAGGATGGGGAAAAAGCTAAACTGCAAGGCATTAAGGGGAAGCAGTGTTTGTGGGCTAAATGATTGCACCACCATCATTCAGCTTTGTGAATATACTAAAAGCCACTGAACTGTATACTTTAAAAGGATGAATTTTATGGTATGTGGATTACATTTAAATTAAAAATGTACAGATAAACACCAAAAAAATTTATTGAATATGGTACATACTATGTACCAGGTACTGTTGTTGGTGCTGGAATTAATTGTTAAGTGAAACAAAAATCTCTGCCTTAGTGGAGCTTAATTCTGATGGAAGAATTCTAGTGGACTTTATAGTTCAAAGAAGTATCAGAGTAGGGGATGAAAGAGACCCGAGCAATATTGCAAGTGGAGGGAAAGGAGCCAGGCGAGGAGAATAGAGCTGAGAAAAATGGTAAACAGATCAATCTTGGGAGGGAATGATGTTTTCTTTTCTGAAACAAGAGGAAACAAAGGAAAGGTAGGCCTAGATATTGTGAAGTTTTAAGGTCGAAGTACTAGAAGTCAGTGGTGTTTGTCTGGTGGTGTTACCTCTGTAAAGAGTGATGGAAGTTAATTCCTATATTGACTTAGTTTTGGTGCATAGAGGAGAAAACATCAGTTTCATAGTCACAGGACTTCAGCACATTTTCCCCAGGACAATGGTCTTCTAGAACTAGGTGTTTTGCACTATTGGTCATAGGTGGGGATGTTCACCTGTGCAGCAGTCCTCGTCTAAGTCTATCTTTCCCACCAGCATAACTGATACAGTTTTCATCAGGCTGTTTGGTTGTCTCTTTTAGGTTGTAAATTTTTACAGACACCAGCCCTGCATTTTCGAGTGCCCTGTGTCCATGCTCTTCATAATAGCTCAATAAATATTTGATGCATGATCGCAGTTTGTTAACAGCTACTTCATTTCTAGAAGAAGAGCGAATGTGGGTTGCTAGGGTAGGTATTCTAGTACTTCAGTGCATAGGAAGATATGGTAGCATAACCTATCTTTTATTAATGCTTAGAGTTATGAAATGCAACCTAGTGATTAAGCAGGGGGTGTAAGTTGGAAAGGACTCTCCTGGGTGGAAATATCCTAAAAATCCACAAGAGGGAGATATATTGCCATTGAAGTAGAGAGGGGAGCTAATGAGATACCAATTGCTAACTTTTGAGAGCCAGAATATTGTAGTGTATTTCCCCAGCAGATAATAAGAAAAGAATAGGCTTTACAATTTTCTTTTGGGATGAGAGATTAGATTTAGGGATGCTTGGTTATTTGTAGACTCCTGGAATATGCATGATATGTCAAAGTTTAGGATGCATCAACAGCCTCAATGAGCATGTCTAAAGGCTTTAAGGATTTCTGTTTGTTTGGTTTTGATCTGATCATGGCTCTTTCAAGGATGGCTTGCAAAGCTGCTTTTGTTCTATTTTCCCTTTTCATTTCCTTGGCAGTGGCAGTAGAGAGTTAGTGCTGCCCAAACTGGGTTTACCATCCTTGCTGGGAAGGGCCCTCGCTAGTCTCACTGTCTCCTTTGGGCAAGAGATTCCAGCAGAATTTTGCATTTTGGTTTTCAGGGGCCTTTACCTATGAAAAGGCAAACCTGAACTGCAGGTAACTGTACAAAGGAGGAACATAGGGAAACTTTATTCTGGATAGTGTCTATTTGCACTTTGAAATTCATACTCGGTGCCTGACCTCCCCATGTTTATGTGGCCAGTGGGGGCAGAAACTCTTTACCATTTGAACAGAAACTTTTGCAGCATTATTCCTAGACCACTTGCAAGTTTTATTTGGTTCCATTTTAGAAAACTTTCTTTTCTCCTACTGTGTGCTTACAGATGACATTGCCTAATGATATTTTCAGTGTTTGGCATTCCTGACCCCTCCTTAATTCTTAAGGCTATTTCTTCCCTTGGTCTTCTCATTCCCTTTTTTTTAGCTTCCCATTCTTCAAGAGATCCTTTCTTCCTCCCATGTCATTGCTGTCCAGGGTTATCTCTGTGGCCGTCCTCTCTTAGGAAGGCTGTATTGTGTGGCGATTATGAGCACAGACTGGAGACATTTTTTCTGAGCTCACATCCGAGCTCCAGCACTGACTAGCTGTGTGTGACCTCGGGTAAGCTGCTTAAATTCTCTGTGCCTTAGTCTCCCAAGCTGCAAAGTGGGGCTAGTGATAATGCCCACCTCATTGGATTTCTTTGAAGACGAGAAGAGTTAATATATGTAAAGGGCTTAGAATAGAGCCTGGCACATGGGAAATACTCTTTAAGTGTTATTATTATTAATCTCTTCCATCATAGACTCTCTTTGCAGGAGCTCACCTATGCCCAAAGTCTCAACTATCCCCTTTTATATCTTTTCTGAGTCCCAGGCACATTTCCCAGGGCTTTCTAGACATACCTACCTGGACTGTTTACAGGTACCTCAGACTCAGCATGTTCAAAATTGAACTCATCATCTCTCACCCTCTTCTCCTTGCAAAACTGCTTCTTTTTCTGTTCTTCTTTCAGCCAATGGTTCCATTTCTTGTCTAGTAGCCAAAGCCAGGAAATAATGAGTTATCCCTGTCTTCAATTCTTCACCTCCAATGTATTTGGTTATCAAATTATGTCACTGTATCTATTAAAACTTCATTCACACTCAAGCCCTTAATTACCACAGGGACTCTGAACCTATCTCCTTGCCCCTGGTTGTACCTTGTTCTTTCCACCTTAGCCAGAATGATTTTTTTACCAATGCAAATCTGATTCCATACTTCCTCAGTTTAAAAATGTTCCATATTTTTCATAGCTTTCAAGGTTATTTGCAGTTTGATGATTCGGATCCTGCTTCCTGCATTGTGCTGCTGATTGCTTCTCTCTGCCACACAGAAATTGTTGTCCTAGTACCAACTTGGAGGCACAAATGGGAAACCTCACTGTCCCTGCAGCAGAGAGAGAGTAGGATCTAAATCCCTTGCATTGAATACAGACATTAGCACATAGTAAGTACTTAATATGTGTTCATATCTGTATGAATAAAGGACCGGACTCATTCATAGACTTTAAAACTATCCTCAATGTGTTGATTGGAATCAGCATGTTCCACAACATAATTAAAATGTGAGAAATGTTTCCAGCACATCAGTAATGTAGACATTTTCAAAAAATGAGGAAATGCAAGCTCAAACTTACAAGTAGCCTTTTACATAAACAACACTCAGAGGTGCATTTTCTTCTTAATGCATGTACATAACTTCCATTAACGTTCTTTGCCTCCGTGTTTAGCTTTTATTTTTATGTCTGCTGTATAAATCTGAGACTTGACACTTTAATGGAAAGATCTTGGTTTGTTATGACATCATATCAAATGTAAAGTAGAGAGGGTCGGATTGTTTGGAAAACTTTCATCTGAGAGTGTCTGTCTATAATCCTGAAGAAAATTTATTATACACCAGGGGCATTCTGCTTCCCAAAGGAGCCTCTCTTGTCCACATGTCCCAGTGCTACCTTCACCCTTCCAAATTATATCTCCTGCATGATTTCCCATGGATAAGTTACAGGAAAATGGCTTGATGGGACGTAATTCCACTTAAAAGGCAAAGGTCTTAGGCTGGAGAGAAGTTCTGTAAGTCATGTGTCTGCAGAAAGGGGCTGAAGTGCTATAGGGATGGTGATGAGGAGGAACAGGTGATAGGAAAAGAGCAGCAGAAGCTTTTTTAAAAATTGAGATAGGGTCTCCCTCTGTCACCCAGCCTAGAGTGCAGTGGTGTTGTCATAGCTCACTACAGCCTCAAACTCCTGGGCTCAAGCCATCCTCCTGCCTCAGCCTCCTTAAGTGCTAGGATTATAGGTGGGAGCCACCATGCCTGGCCTTCATTCAGTTTTTGTATTAGTGCAGTGTTCAGCACATAATTGGTATTCTAGAAACCACTCTGGTGAGGCTTTGTCCAACATCCTATAATCTGTATCTTTTCACACCAAGTTTGGGGCAAACTAAAGATTTGAGTATACAAGGATCTCCCGGGTTTTCCAGTGTTGTTCTGGGATCCTGAAAAGTTAGAAGCAGGCATAGATCTTTTTATTCTTCTCATAATTCTCCGTCAGGCCTCCCTGGCAGAGGGCATGGCCATTGGATCCTGCTTGATGTAGATGGAATTGTGAAACCTGGCAGGCTCCCTACGTTGTCCTCACTCACTTCCCACCCTCCCTGCCTTGGTGAATGATCTGTGGCTTTGACCTTCATGCTGAATTGTGACCCTGACTTTTATTCTTCTGTGTCATTCGCTGGATCAGACAGATGCTGAGGGTTTTAATTCCAGTGCAAAATCGCTTCTCCAATCATGAGCCCCAAAGGATATCTCAGCACTCATAGGCTGTTGTCCCCGTATTAGGGAGAAGGAAACTGAGACTCAGAGAACTGAAATTACTTGCTCAAGACAGAACTAGGATGGAAGCTCAGAATCCAGACTTCAGTACCGACCCACCTTCCTTCACTCCATTCCAAATTTCTCTCGTTCTCTCTCTTTGCATTCTTTCTTTCCATTCTTTTTTTTCCCCACTCTCTCTTCCATTTTATTTCTGTTACATAGGAGCACTTTTACAATGTAGAGGGCATTGTAATTTTTATATCATTAAAGTCCTAACAATTATCTCTTTAGTGACCACAATATATTATTAAAGAGCATGAAAAGATGGACTTTATTTTTTGAAGATTTTTTTCACTATTAACTTTCCCTAGATCAGAGAATTGAATCTTGAGAGTTTTGCTTTGAGACTGCCCATTTAGTGAGGTTGGTTCATCTCCTTTCATGGCTCATTTTTCATAGCCAGGTACTTGTAAGGGCAACTCATTGTCTCGCGCTCAGTGCAGCCTGGTCTTTTGTATCATTTAATACCTCTGTGACATTTCTCTCTGCTGACACTTGAACTCTAGTTGCAGTAACTAATTTTCTTTTCAATTTAAAAATATTTCCAGCATATAAGAACAAGAGAAATATAAAAGATACCCACATTATCCACCATCTAAATTTAATGCACATTAACATTTTGCCATAACTTCTTAAATGCTTTAATGAAATAAAACATTGCAGAAACATTAGAAAGTCCCTAAATCTCCAAATCTCATCAAGAATGAGCATTGTCTTAATGTGTTTCCATTTCTTTATAACATGTCTCCACAAACAATGTGTTTTTAGCATAACTGGAATCATTGTGTATGTCCTTTTTTGCAGCTTTCCTTTTTTTTTTTTTTTTTTACTCAAAACTAGTTTCTTTAGATATATCTATCCTGATACAGTAACTTATGTTCATTGATCCACATATTATTCATTTGGACTGCTATGTATGATATCATTTAGTGAAAAATACCATAATTTATCTCTTTCACTATTGATAGACATTGAAGTTGCTTTCAATTTTTTCTGTTATAAACTATGCTGCAGTGAACCTCTTTGTAGGTATTTTTTTAGTGGACTTATGTGGGAGATTCTGTAGGGTACCCACATAAAAGTAGAAATTTTGGTTTTGGTTTGTAGGGTATATTTAATTTTGCCACCACTTCTTGCTCTCTGCCATCTAGGCACATGGTGGAATTACACTCTTCCAATCACTTTGAAGTTAGGCATAGCCATGCGATTTGTTTAGGGAATGGAATCTGAGCAGAGCCTAAGAGCCAGTGAGGAATCACCATGTTCTCTCTCTGCCTCTGCTCAGGGAACTTTAATGATCCACATGATGATTTCTTCATCGAATTGAGTCTCAGTAAAGATAACATGGAGTAAAGCCTCCAGTTGGTTTGCAATAAATATGAGGCATGAGCTATAAATAAATTATAGAGGTTTTACATCAGGGGTTGGCAAACTAGGCCTATTAGCCAAATCTGGCCCACTGTTTGTTTACATCTAGGCAGAATTGAGTAATTGAGAGAGAAACCCTGTGGCCTACAAAGTTGAAAATATTTACTATTTGGCCCTTTGAAGAAAAAGTTTGGAGACCCCTGTGTTAAATCACTGAGATTCCGAGGTTGTTTGTGACTGCAGTATAATATGGCACATCCTGACCAACGTGCTCACCACCATGTGGTATTGTCTGACTGTAAGCTTTTTGCTAATCTGATAGGTGTTTTAAAGAATTTTTATCAGGGAAGTAATCCATTTTCTTTTGACAGCCATAGATAAATCTTTTTGACCCCAGGGACCTAACAACTCTTCATTTTTCAACAGCTTTATAATCATATACTATAAAATTCTCCCATAGTAAGTATACAATTCCATAATTTTTACTGAATTTATAAAGTTGTACAACCATTACAATAATCCAATTTTAGAGTAATTCCATTAGCTTTAGAGCAATCCCCCAAAATTCCCTCATCCCCATTTGCAGTCAATCCCCATTAACATCCCCAACCCCAGCCAACCACTGACATTCTTTCTGTCTGTGTAGATTTACCATTTCTGGGCATTTCATATAAATGGAATTATATGATCTGTAGTATTTCAAATCTGCCTTATTTTTCTTCGCTAATAGTTTTGAGATTCAGCCATATTTTAGCATCAACCAATAGTTTGTTCCTTTTCATTGCTGAATAATATTCCATTCTATAAATAATTCCATGTTTTGTTCATTTACAGTTGATGGTAATTTGAATGGTTTCTATGTTTTGGTTATTATGAATAATGCAGGTATAAATATTTGTTTAGATGTCTTTATATAGGCATATGTTTTATTTCTCTTGGGTAAATTTCTACAAGTGAAATTAATGAATTACATTTTACTTTTTAAAGAAACTTCCAAACTCATTTCCAAAGTAGCTGTTCCATTTCACATTCTCATCAGCAGTGTGTGAGGGGTCCAGTTTCTCTATATCTTCGCCAACACGGGGTGTTGTCAATCTTTTTGATTATAGTCATTCTAGTGGATGAGCAGTGGTGTCTCTGGGTTTTAATTTTCATTTTACTAATGACTGATGCTGAGCAACTTTTCATATGATTACTAGCCATTCATATATCTTCTTTATAAAATACCTATCCAAATCTTCTCATTTTAAAATTGGGTTGTGTTTTCTTTTTACATTGATTTGAAAGAGTCTTCATACATAGGTACAAATCCTTCATTAAATATGATTTGCAAGTATTTTCTCCTAATTGGTATTTTGTCTTTATTTTCTTAATTTTGCTTTTTGTTGCAAAAGACCTTAATTTTGATTAAGTCTAATTTTTCAGTTTTCTCTTTGATAGATCATGTTTTTGGCATTGTTTCTAAGAACTCTTTGCCCAACCCAAGTTCGTGAAAATTTTCTTCTATGTTTTCTTCCAAAAACTATATAGTTTTAGTTTTTAAATTTAGGTCTGTTTTTCATTTTAAGTTTATTTTTGTGTATGTTAGGCCTAAGGCTCTTACCTCGTGCTTTTTGGGGTGACTAGTGGTGGAAGAGAGAGTATCAGAGGTGAAAAACTGGTGCCTCGTTGAATTTGGTGAAGAAGAGGTATAGTCGGAAGGCAGAGAACACATTTTCCAATAAGAACAACTTTCCAGATGGGAAAATGTGAAACTTTCAAAGTATGAAAATGTCTTCCTTCTGGGAAAAATCCATTTTAAAACATTATCAATGTTCGCATTGTAAACAAGTGATAATGAGAGCTAGTCTTACTCTTGGTGTATAAAGTTGCGGATGTTTGAAAAGAAACTAATTGAAACTTTATGCAACCTTTTCTTTCCTTTCCATTTTACACACTTGAAGAGAGTTATGCAAGTCCTGAGAGACTTAAGTTTTCTTCAGAGATTTCAGGACATAACTCAGCAAGGAACACTTTCGTAATTCTTTCATAAAATGAGGGGAATGTGGCTGTCTTTGAGTAGCAGTAACACTGCTCTCTGTAGAGGTTTAATTGTACGTACAGAGATAAGCCTTTTTTTCTTTCTAGCTGCAGCCACTTGGGAGCAGGGTGGGAAGTTACACTGTACTTATTTAGCTGCAGAATTATGCAGTTACGTAGCAGTATTTCCAACTTGATTGGCCAGCCATCAGGGTCACAGTAAGAGTAGCAATATCCAAAAATATTCTCATAATCTTTACCTCTCAGTAGAATGTCCTATTTCCAAGCTTCCCATGTTGCTCGACTCCTGGGCGGAATCCTGGGTGCTGTCCCTGTTGTTGATCCTGGGGCTCTTGACTGTGTTCACTGTTGCTCTACAAGCCAGGGCTTTCAGATTGCATTGTTGGATACTGTCTCCCAGGCTCCTCCACTCTCTGCCCACAGCACACATAGGCCTCGGAGTCCAATAGACTTAGTTTGAATTCTGGCTTTGCTGGTGGCTCTGTGACCATGAACAAATCCTTTGCTCTCTTTGAACCTCAGTTCCCTCACCTATAAAAGCAAAATAATAACAGTCAACTTTCAGGATTGCTGTGTGGATTGAAGACAATGTAAAGCAACTAGCACAGTGCTTAGCTCATCACAACACTTCTAAAAATATCTTACCGAGTATGTACAAACCATAAATGGTAGCCATAAAAAGCTAGTTGTGGCAATAATGCTGGTAGATCTTCTCTTTCCTCCCCTCCTTCCTCTCCTGTTCTTCTCTCTTCTCTCCTTTCTTCCTCTTCCCATCTATCACCTTGTGGCAGATGACATCAATGCTGCAGACGCTTCGATGAGCACCTCTGTGCTCTGAGCCTGACCATTGTCATTGCCACTGAAGTCCTCTCTTCTCTGGCTAGCCATCATTGCCACCATCTCTGCCATCTCTCCTGCTACCCTAAGAATAGGGGGCTGTAGCTGCCAGCTCTAGCAGTGCCTTTCATTTCAGGGCTGAAATGTTGCTAGTGTTATAAGGGGTAAGCCTTTTAGAACAAAATCTGGGGGCAGGGGACTTCTTCTGTATCCTGAGTTACTGATCCAAAATGTGGAATTTTTGAGTGGCCTCTTTTTCTGGGGAAACCCAGGCATCTTTCCAATGGGGTCATCTGGCTGTCGTTTTCCTCTCTCCCATTCCCACTCTTGGAAGCTGAAGGGACATTTTTTTCCCTCCCTACCCTAGGGTTGCTGTTCCTCCCCTGCTTCTCCTCACACCAGTAAATGACACTTCATTCCGTACCGTGCATCCAGTGCCTCAGGCACTCTCCCAGTGCCCAATTAAAAATACAGGTACTCACATGTACTCACCATCAAATTGGTATTAACTGACTTAACTGACCAACAAATAAGTGCACATATAGTAGTAGCATTCATCGGGTGTCGGGCAGGTGGGAGGAGGGAGGAGGGGATGGGTATACATACACTTAATGGGTGCGGTGCACCATCTGGGGGATGGACATGCTTGAAGCTCTGCCTCAGGTGGGGAAAAAACAATATATGTAACCTAAACATTTGTACCCCCATAATTTGCTGAAATAAAAAAAATAAGTAAAAAAAATACAGGTACTCTGATTCCTTTGACTTACCTTCTTTGCTATTGCTGCAAACCCTCACTCAAGCCACCATTATGTTTTTCCTGGACAAGAATCTTCTTACTGCTGTTCTTGCTTCCACTTTTGAACCCTATAATTTATGCTACAATTTGAGGCCAGAGAGATCTTAAAATATAAATCACATGCATTATCCTGCATAAAACCCTCTAATTGCTTCCCATTGCTCTCAGCACAAAAGCCAAACACTTTATCACGCTTTTACAAAGTCCTATATATCCTGGCCCCACTAATGTCTCTGTCATTATCTGCTACTTTCATTTGCTGTGCATGTCTTTCTGTTTTTTATCCTAGCCAAGTTAACATACACTGCAGACTCTTTACATGTCCTTTGCCTAGAATCCTCTAATCCTACATTCCTCCATGACTATCTCTTTCTTTTCATTTAGATTATCTTAAAGAGTCACATCACCACAGATCATCAGAGGGCTTTCCTGACTGCCCAAGGTAAAGAGGTATCTCCATTAGCCTGGTCATTTGCTATTGCATTATTAGTGTTTTAGTTATGCATTTATGTATGTGTTTATTTTTTATTTGTTTAGTATATGCCTCCCCCTACTAGTATACTAGTTCTGGGAGAAAAGAAACATTTTCTTTGTCACTTCTTTATCTTCCATGTATAGAACAGTGCTTAACACATAAAAGACTCAATAAATGTTCGCATAGTAACCGAATGAATAGATCAACATCCTAGAATGACTTCTCCCCTTCAGAAAGCACCACTGACCACTTTCTACTGCTCAGATGTTTTGCTGCATGAGTTGTCTCCTGCCTACCGGGAATGTTTCATCACCTTGATCTGGAGGGGAACTCCCAGGGAGGAGTGGGTCTGGCCACTTGTTCCTCCTGGATTCTAGCTTGGGTGCCTCCTCTTCTTAGTGGGGGTTCTTGTAAATGGTGGCCATCTGGTTGTAGGAAAGTGTTGTGTCAAAGAAACAGAATGGTGGATGAAAACTGAGCTGTCAATCAATTGGGTTAGTCAGGAAAGCATAGCTGAAGCATGGAGCAGACTTGGCAATTGGGATTGTGGTGGTGGGAAGCTGTGTTCAAGGAACAACAGTGTGGGGAGGCCCAGTGAGAGTGGTATGGATGAATTTTAGAGTTGGAGTATGGATTTCTAAGGCCATTTTTTATAGAAGAAGAGTATGTGTTTAATGTGGCTGATCTAGGTTTGTTTAAAAAATTGTAATGCAAAAAGCTTCTCTTTGGGTTTGAGACTTCCTTTGGGGCCAAGTTTTTTGTGTTCCCTGTGCATCTTCCTCTCTGAGGAAGGCTACCATACTCCCTTCCACAGTTATACCTATATATTTTTCCAGGTTTATTGAGGTATGATTGCCTCAATAAATTGTATATATCAAAGGCATATAACATGGTGTTTTGATACAAGTACATTTTGTGTAATGAGTCCTGCAAGCAAGCTAATTAACATATCCATAACCTGACACAGTTACCACTTTATGTGTATGTGTGCTGAGAACACTTAAGATCTACTCCCTTAGCAAATTTCAAATGTAAAATACATTATTATTAACTGTAGTTACCATGATGTGCATTAGATCTCTAGAATTTATTCATATTATACCTGAAAGGTTATACTCTTTGACCAACATTGCCCCATTTTCTCCACCCCCAAACCCTGGTAACCACCATTCTACTCTCTGTTGCTCTCAGTTTGATTATTTTAGATTCACTCATTATGTGAGTGATATCATGTAGTATTTGTCTTTCTCTGTTTAGCTTATGCCACTTAGCATAATGTCTTCCAAGTTCATCTATATTATCACAAATGGCAGAATTTCCTTATTTTTTAAGGCTGAATAATATTCCATTGTGTGTGTGTGTATATATGTAAGTGTGCATGTGTGTACACACACACACACACACACACACCCCATAATTTCTTTATCCATTCATCTATAAGCAGACTCTTGGGTTGTTGTCATGTGTTGGCTATTGAAAGTAAAGCTGCAACGAACATGGGAGTGCAGATATTTCTTTGAGATACTGATTTCATTTCCTTCAATATATACCCAGAAGTGAGATTGTACATTTTCTCTAAAGTATCCTCCCAATTTTCTGTCCCTGGAACAATGAAGAAATGGGCTGTTTTGTAATCAGATTTTCAAGAGTGAACCTTGGACTCGGTTTCCAAGGCCATTTAATCTTTTGGACCAAACATTGCATGCTTATGAGAGGATATCTTTGCCTGCCACCTAAGGACAAAATTGTTTGAGTTGAGACATAGAGATGTTGCCTTAAGAAAAATCTGTACACATAAATCTAAGCTCACTGAACTCTAACATGTACACCAGAGGTCATTATTTTACAAAGCAATAAATAGTGGATATTCTTAATGATTCAAAATAATGTTTAACTTGAATACGATTGCCATACACATTGATGCCATAAAATAAGGAAAATGTATGCTAAAAGCCACCATCCGATCTAAAGTAGAATATTTATGAGCTTTACTCAATTCTGTTATTTATAGGCAGTGTGAATTCTGGTTGGATTCATTACTTGGCAAAGCTATTGTTTGCTCAAGGGATCAGTAGAGACAAAAGTTTCCCTCAATTCTCACATCCCAAAGCATCACCCAGAAGTAACAACCTCCAAAAGATACCTTCTCTGCACCAGGCTTTTTTCGTTTGTGCTTCACAAGATCTATGGTAGGTACTATTATCTTTGCTTTACAGACGAGAAAACGGACAGAACTGACTTCTTACAAATGTGACTAAAGCTTCACAAATTAAGTCTTGCTTTTTGAATAATGGTACCTCTTCAAATCAAGATCCCAGCAGATTTTTAACTTCACTAATTTTCTCAGTGAGAAGGGAGCTAAACAATGATGTGTCTATCAAAGTATGAGCAAGAACTGTTACCCTAGAGTTTTGCAGAAAAGGAAAGATGCAAAAAATGATTTTTTTTTCTTGACATGTTGGGAAAGTCTGTAGACAATTTTTGGTGTGAAAGAAGTTGACTAAGAAGTGTGAATTTACTGTGCAGTTCTGGCCTTAGAAACATGTTTGTACTTCGTTTTAATCTCTCTCTCTCTCCCCTATTTTCTAATGACTTTGTTTTTCTGACTATGAGTTGTTTTGCTGAAATTCTCTAGGCATGACTTTATTAAAATTAGATTAGCAAAAAAAATAATGCCCAGAAAAAAAAAGACTAAAATGGAATATCATTAGTAACTGTTAATGCTTTAATAGTGATTTATATTCTCAGATGAAAATTCTTATAGGATTTGAAAATGACCATTGAAAAGAAAGATTATTTTTATAATGCAGAAAATATCCACTTAAGTCTCTTGAACTTCTTAAATGTTTGATGGAAATTTAACTATTTGCCCTGAAATGATAGCTCAAGAAAGTGTTTTAATAGTTGTATCTGATCATACCCAACACAACTGAATTCTTTGAAAAATGTTGAAGAATTTTCAAAAGTCTCTGGAACCATCAGTATTTTCTATATTTACAAATTTAGAGGAAAAATAGATACTGGTTTCTTCCTTAGAATCAACCTACCAGTATTATTTAAAGACACTGGACTAGTATATTCCGAGGAGACAGAAATTATCAAGTGTTGGAAATGAGAAATAAGGGGGCCAAGTTTTAAGATTACATATCTTTGGTTTGAGGATCAAGTACAGAAAACATTGGAAGGGTGTTGCCATTAGTTTGTGAAGTGTTTGGTAGATGCCAAGTATTAGAGCAGGGAGGAAAACAAGCAGAAGTTCAGGTATACGGGTACTAACTGAATCTGTCAAAGTGAGGTCCTCAATGAAATAAATGCAAAGCAACATGATCAGGTACCAAGATAACCCTTGAGTGAGCATCAGAGATAAGAGGGGAAAAGAGCCTCCAACCAGAGAGTTGATCGACCAGGATCATGACCTTAGGGTAAATGCAGCCTCTAAGCATTAGTTTTAACCCAGGCAGTAAACTAAGTATATAGGACTTGGAACCTAGAATATGAACTCATGAACAAAGTTCTTGTGAATCAACCTCAATTTGGTAGTTGAGGTTTGGGTGAATCATACTAACTTTCCAGAAACACTCTGTGAGGTAACTATGCTTAAACATAAATGACGAAAAGTCAAATGTCACTAAAAGCTAACCAATTCTAATAAAACATAAATGTATGTGATGTCTAAATCTGTTTTCACTTGTTTTTTTTTTTTTAATGAACCAAGGATTCAGTTTCACCCAGAAGAGGAGCTAAAATGACTAACTTCTAAAATCCAGTGATTAGAAATTATATTTCCTTTTTTATAATTCAGCAGCAATATTCATGAATGTTATCTAGGCAGGTTATCATGATATTTTATTTGAATTTTTCAAAATCAAAGTATTGATTTCATCTTCTAACAGTTATATCTTTTTGAAATGAAGAAGGCATTCATCTCATTAAATGGCATAAGTACTATAATTCAGAAGCCAATCTGATCTAGAGTTTTGGGATAAAGTACTACAGTGAGAAAAGCTCCTTTACAAATGACAGTTGCAAGAAGGAAAGAAGGAAGCCTTACTACTTACTCTTCAACTTACTTCCTGAGAGTAAGTAAAGGCAAATAAATAAGCTCTTGTTGAGTTAAATAATGTACAAATATATATATAATACATATGTATATATTCATATGTAACATTCAAATACATAATAATTGATAATTTTGCATTATGTTCAGAATTTTGATAGGGAAAGAGGGAGATGAATACACATTGAATATTCCTAATCAAAAATTACAAATTCAAAATGATCCAAGACCTAAAACTTTTTGAGCACTGACATGACACTCAAAGGAAGTGCTCATTAGAGCATTTTGGATTTTAGATTTTCAGATTTGGGATGTTCAACCAGTAAGTATAATGCAAATATTCCAAAACTAGAAAAAAGCCAAGATCCAAAACAATTCTGGTCCCAAGAATTTCAGATAAGGGATATTCAACCTGTACATAATATATCATGATTATTGTCCTTACCAGACCTTTATAAATGGATTTCTCATTACTTCTGCCTGTGTCACCTCTGCTTCAGTTCGCTGCCTTTTTATTGCTAATTCTCTTCCATAGGTAACAAAATTAAGGTTTCTCTAGATCTCTGAGAACCTGAAAAATAAAAATGTAATTATTAAAGACATTATGTTTCCAGGCCAAAATCTGGAAGAATAAATCAAGCTTAACTGTAATGGTGTTAACATGGCTAGAGGAAGAATATACCAATGAAAGCAGGCAGTAGCATCAAAGCAAAGACAAATGACGAGTAAGAGCATCATCTTGGGGAAAAATTGCTCCAAAATTGCATAGGTATCTTCGATTCATGAATCAAGAATGGATATATAAAGGACATGGAAACATCCATTTCTCCATACTTGCTGTATTAGCCACTGAAATCATGCAATTAGTTGTCCTTTTTTCTGATTATTTACACTACCTTCTAGTTATAATTTGGCTACCTATATAGTTTTGCCCCAATGTCAATATGTCATCTGATCCACCAGGCTGTTATATCTCTTATTATAAAGGCATGCTTTGGCATTCTGACTCATACTGCAATATTTTGTGAGTCCAGTTACTGGGACAGGTTTCTAAGAGATGATCATCTGATAATTGATATTTTCAACATGCGCACTGAAGGCCATGCTCTGAGCTGTGGGGCCATTGCTAAGTGAATGCCATCATAGAAAGCTCTGGCTGAGATGCCAGGTGGCTGGTGTTTTGCCAACACTATTTCCCTCTCAGTGCATCTCTCCTTTCGAATGACAGAGCCTGATTTTACACTCCTGATTTTTGCACTTCCCTTTCTTGAAGAGCTTTCTTCTACCCATCCCACTCCTGCCTGAGAGACAGTTCACAGTTTGTCATTTGGCTGCACATTAGAATTGTCTGGGGAGTTTAAAAATTCCCAATGCCAAAGCCACATCCCAGACCAAGTAAATCAGAACCTCAGCTCATGGAACCCAAGGTAATTCTGATGGATAGCCAAGGTTGGGAACCACTGCTTTAGAGGGACCCTGTTAATTTATCCCACTCACCTGAATTCTTCCTTCTCCACTCAATCTATTTTCACACGTCTTTGTATTTTATTGTCTAAGTTGAAAACATACTCCCTGTGGGCATAGTGGTATGTCTTAAATGAATTTTATGTATAATTTGTTAAATTACCTCTGATGTACATAAATACCATGGATAAATTGTAGTCTACCATACTTACAATGAACCATTCTTCTCCTAGATTGCTTAAACATATTTCAATGTTGGTAGGATATAATCCATATTATAATATGGCAATCTTACTTTGTTATTTTTGCCTCAAGGTGAGTTGGAGAATGTGTACTTATCTATGTGTGTATATAAGCAAATATACACACAATTCGAACTCTGCTGAAATTCCAAAGCAGCGTTTTAAATAGCAGAGAGAAAAGTTGATTTAATTATCTCATGTTATTGACAGCCATTTTTCATGATCCTATTTTTTCTCACTCAATATGATCAGAGGCTTATGTTTTTATTAAAATATATTAATATGCATCAGCAATGCATATCATTTAATTCCTAGGATGATGTCCTAGACTAGCAAGGCTGGTGACTGAACTATATGATAATAAGCTCTTATATCCCCAAATTGAAAACCAAGATTATGACATTCTCAGTTCATAAGTGGACAAAAAAAAAACTGTAGCCTTTTAGTGAAAATAATTGTATGCTGATTTCAGCTGAGTTCAAATGAGCTCAAATGATAACTTGGCCCACATGATTCCTGGTAAGTGTAAAAGGAAAAGTTTAACAAACCTTCGTTGAACCATTTCACACTTTCATTTTTTGCTCTGAATATAAAATTAAGCTTTTAGATTTGACTACAGGGAGATTTAAAAAGCTTAGCAAATAACCAAGGTGTTGAATGAGTAAATGCAACTCAACCTAGTGATTTTTTTCCCTTTGTTTTCCTTTTTTTTTCCTCCTCCACCATGATTCATGGTGAATCATAGTTGCTTGAAAAATTACAGGATTAACTATTTATGGTTTGCGTTATAGAAGCTAGAAGTATTTATCATTTTTCTGGGATGGAAATTCTAACAATTAAGCCTTTTGAAAATTAGTTAGACTTGGAAGACTATATTTTTTCCTCGTAAAGTTTTGTCAGGCAGCTGGTACTGACTCAATATTTCTAACATCTGCCACAACCTATTTAGTTGTTATAAAATAGTGTCAGTGCCTGCTTTTAAGGAAAACATCCTTCCACAATGAAAGGGTTAAAGAACTTTGAATTATTTACATGTTACTGTGACAAATTGCTTTCATCTTTAGATATTCTGTGTTGCTTCTGACTCAGTGAAAAATAGCTAAGGTGAGGTAGATCTCAGAAAGGACTCCATTTTATTCCTGAAAGATGTGATTATATGTGAAATGCTTTTAAACTTAACAATTATGAATATTGTCATTAGATGTCAGGTTGTGCCTAGTGCATCTGGATTCTGTTTATAATAAAGGCTGTTGTTTCATGCTAGAACTCAAGGGTGTCCCTTTTCTTTTTTTTTTTTTTTTTTTTTTTTTTTTTTTTTTTTTTTTTTTTTTTTTTTTTTTTTTTTTTTTTTTTTTTTTTTTTTGAGACAGAGTCTCACTCTCTTGCCGTGGCGTCAGCCTAGCTCACAGCAACCTCAAACTCCTGGGCTCGAGCAATCCTACTGTCTCAGCCTCCCGAGTAGGTGGGACTACAGGCATGTGCCACCATGCCCGGCTAATTTTTTCTATATATATTTTTAGCTGTCCAATTAATTTCTTTCTATTTTTGGTAGAGACGGGGTCTCGCTGTTGCTCAGGCTGGTCTCGAACTCCTGAGCTCAGGACGATCCGCCCGCCTCGGCCTCCCAGAGTGCTAGGATTACAGGCGTGAGCCACCGTGCCTGGCCGCGTCCCTTTTCTTAATATCGGCTCTACTCAGGGGTCACTTCCTTGGCTCGTTCCAAGAGAAGGCATCTTGAAGGCCATTCTGTTCTTTCCCATTTGTATACTTCACAAAAAGCACTTTTGTTGATTAAAGATAATTTGACAAATGGAAGTTAAAAGATTATTAAAACAGCTAGCAAAAATGCAGCATCAGAAATTCTAGAAACCTACAGAAATGACTTCTTAAATGCATTCTTTAATAATTTATATTGACATTTTAGATTCCAAGCATCTGCCGAGTGAGAAGAGAATTGGTATAGAGACAGTTGCCTAAAGTTTCACTTATCTAGATGGATGTAGATAAATGATTAGAGTCAGTTTGGGGAATTTTATAGCAATGAAGGACTCTAAGTGGTAGAGACACTGTATGCTAATAGGGATTGCACTGTAGTCCTGTTTAAGCATTGAGGTCAGTTTGATCTAAAGACACGAGGGTTTTTAAAAATTTATATTATTGGTCAGAATTATTTTGGTTGCAAGAAACAGAGACTCTTCTCAATTGTGCTGAGCACAAGTGGATTCTCCTCCAAGAACTGGAGTCAGAAGAGGTCTGTGCTTTGCTGGTGTGGTGGATCTGGATTCAAGACCACCCTTGAGTCTTAGTGGTGGGA
This sequence comes from Indri indri, assembly GCA_004363605.1. Classification (NCBI taxonomy): domain Eukaryota; kingdom Metazoa; phylum Chordata; class Mammalia; order Primates; family Indriidae; genus Indri; species Indri indri. Next base: position 22,471 of record RJWJ010004440.1, read on the forward strand.
GCTCATGCATCTTTCCTCCTGGGGCTCAGCTACACAACAAATACCTGCCTCATTCTGTCTCCTGGTCTCAGTCAACTGTGGGGCAGGGAGAATCGATGGTCTACTCTACACTCAGCAGGGGCTATAGGTAAGAAACGATTCCTTGATAATATGGCTGAGATATAATCACAAAATGCGTTGTTACCAAAAATGTCACTGGGAACAAAGCAGGCATGAATCTGGAGAATTTCTGTTATCTTATGGGGAGAAGATGTTAAATTCAGGTTTGCCTGTATTGAACCAGAGATAATGGTAGATATTTTAGTGGATATATCTAGAAAGTATTTGATTAATTACTTCTGAAGCTCAGGGCAGATGGAAGGGCTGTAGAACTGCTCTGGTTGTCATCAGCATGTAGATGAGAGTTCAAATCATCAGCTCAAATGAGATTACCTGAGAAGAGTATGTAGAGAGGCATGAGGTACAGGAAAAGCGAGAAGACAAAACCCTGTGGAACACCAACATTTAAGGGACCGGCAAAAGAGAAGCAAAAATACTCATACAGTAGATAGCAATAGAATAGTCAGAGAAGGGTAAACCAAAGAGAGAATAATGCCATGGCAACCAAGGGTGTACAGTTTTAGAAAGGAGTGAGCCTCCACCATTCTCAGATGGGACCAAGAAGACCAGTCCTGCAAGAAGAGACAACCGGCAGATTTGACACCATGGAGATAGTTGGTGGCCATTTCCAGAGCAATTGTTTTTGCAGAGTTGAAGGAAGGTATGTGGTAGGCAGGAGGTGAAAACCAGCTTTTCATGGTTGGGAGAGAATGAGAAATGGGAAGTGGGGATGTAGAAGTAGCTAAAATAGATTATTCTTCCTAGACAGCTGAACAAGGAAACAAATCAAGCACAGAGGTAAAGGTAGGGCCTGGGCCAAGGAAGGGATATATTTTCAGGATGGAAGAAATTTGAGTATGTTTATTATCTTGGGGTAGGAGACTGGATGGTGCAAGAGGACTGAAGAATTGCAGAAAAAGCCATAGTATAAACGAAGGCAAGGGAAAGATGATGTGGAGGAAGATTTCACACTGATAGGTAGCTGCTGGCCTCTTTAAACTGTGTTGGCTACCAAAGTAACTATAAAGTGTATATGTTGATAAGGTATCATGCATAATTAATTTTTAGGTTGATTTATTAAATCATTGATACCTGTGCCCAAGTCTTTCTATCTCTGATCTCTTACAGGTGATGGGATGGCATTTCCTTTGCTTTCCTTTTTTTTTTTTTTTGGTGTGAAATGGTGCTCAGAGATGGCAGAAACAACCAAAATCCTCAAAAATTCATTATAAACTATTTTTAAACTGTTTTTTCACCATTTTGATCTGCCTAATATTTTAGCGAAATTCAAAATATGGGGTCATTGACTGACGTATGCTTCCTCCCCTTTTCCTTTTCAACTTATTCCCATGGGAAAAAATACTAATACGAAAAAATTCTAACATTTCCCTCAGAAAGATTTAACAAACACCACCCACCTGTCCCAGCACCAGTTAAGTGATGAAAGTGGCTTACAAATTGGGGAGACTAAAGAAAGCTTTTATGATCAGGAGTTTTCTGCCAGTTCAATAGTTGTAACTACTTTCTTTTGGTATTGGTGATCCTAGACTTGCCTTTCAGGTGCCAGTGGAGCTCAGTCTCACCACATCAGCAGGCAGAGAGAAGAGAGACAGGGACCCGGGAAGACATAGCATGGGGGCATTTATACAGAATGAATTAAGGAAATGTCACCATGCACCATCTGCCACAAAATAATTTACAGTTTCAACACAAATTCCTGATATTGCACCTTAGATTTCTTGAGACATGAAGTCAGATGCAACAGTTAATTATTTTTTGAAGTGTTTGTCATTAACTGCCTCACTCAGCTATGCATGTTGTGATCAAAGCTCTAAGGATATCTGTAGACTTTTAGCAGCCAACACTTTTCTCTTTCTGTTAAAGCAGACAAAAGGACTCTGCAGCTGTACCCGACATCCTGGTAAGACCCAGAATGTTTCACATTTACTTCATTTGGTGCTTCTGACTTGAAAAATTGCTGAAAATAATATATGCATTGTTACCACTGGGAAACTTACAAGAGTTCCTCTATTTTGTACATGGACTACTTGAATTAAAATTTTAAACTAGAGAGATGAAGAACTAAAAAATATCAGAGAAAACCTGCTGAGGGTAGGAAAAGCAAATAATAAAACCATGCAAATGTTCTTCAATGCTCTGAAGAAGAGGGATTGAAAGTAGGTTCTTGAATCAGACAATTGGATTGGAATTATGCAGTGCGGTTTGAATCTAGGTTCAGGCCCTTACTAGCCCTGTGACACTGCACAAGTTATACAGGTCTATAAGCACCAGTTTTCCCACATATGAATGGACTGCTGTGAGTTTTGGATGAAATGTGAAGAGATAAGCATGATGCCTGGCACATGAGAGGTACTTAAAAAATGTCAGCCATCATAATTAAAAAGGGACACTTAGATGTACGAAATGGAAAGCAGGTCTGATGAATATACTGAAAGTTGTTTATGTTCAAAACAATCTGGGCAGGATGGATAGACTGTAGGGAACACAGGAGTGCCCCGAGTGAGGAGGCTAACTGCTGGCAACACTGAGGAGTGAGCATCCTCCCCTCTCGTAACAAGTTAGCAGCTGTTTGGATCAGATCAAGGAGTAAGGACAATGACTCCTTGGAAGGTTTTTAAAAATACGCATATTTCTAGACTGCCTAATGATCTCTCCCTCCCCAACTTAATTGTCAATAAATAGAGCTGAGTTAATGTCCTGGAATCTGTACATTCAAAGTAATCCTTGGTGGGTCTGATGACCATCTAGGAACCACTGTGTTAGGGAATGGGGCCTAGAAGAACATAGCTAGTTTTAAAAAATCCATATTATGAAATGATGTAAAAAATGTTTGGAGGGTCTTGAAGCTCTCTGAAAATCTGATATAAAAACTATAGACCTTTTTTATAAGTGTGGTATATACCTGTTCATGAATATTTGCATACATTTCAAAGCGTTCCTTCATCTCTGAAGTTTGGCCACACAAGGCTAAAGAAAACCCACCGTAAGTGGTTATTTGTAGATATAGAACTCTTTGCGGCACTAATAACAACCAAATAAAGGGATTATTTCTATTGGCTTCTAGTGGGTTGTAACGGAGAGCACTAACTCTTCATCGAAATCTTATGCTCATCCTATTATTGTGTAGAACTCTTGCTGGGAATCAACTGTTTTTCCCATCCTCCCTTACATTGAGGTGTTGCTATGCTAATGGCCTTGCCAATGAAATGTGAGCAGAGGTGACATGTGTCACTTGAGGGAAGAGAGGGTCAAGAATGAGACACTCCTTCTCCATCTTCTCTTTTTCTCACCTGAAGGGTAGATGAACATCCCTGGGGTAACCTTGGAAACCACATGTTAAAAATAGAAGAGAAATAAATTGAATTGAGGCTGTATCTTGAATTACTGCTCAGAGGAGAACTGGCACAGATTAGGAACACCTATTTTTCTTTATATGCAGGAGGAGAAATAAATTTATTATATGATAAGCCACTGAGATTTCAGGGTTTCTTGTTTTTAGAGCAGCCAGTGTTATCTTAAATAACCACTGTAAGTGTTTGGAACTACAGGAGAGGGTTTAGCCTCAGACCACTCCTTGAGAAATAAGTGGTAAGTGTGTAGTCTTCTGGTATAGGTCAATAGGACAAATGCCCCCTGTTGAGGGCAGTGAATTTCATAGATGGTGTGCTGGGAAGTAAAGCAATGAATGAAGCCAGTGTTGTTTTCTGATCCAACCATGGAGCTAGGTCAGTTACTTATTTCTCTTGACTTTTCCCCCTAGAATAAGCTATTTCTTCCACTGGATGTGTTTCATTCTGGCAGGATGGTTTGGAACACTTAATAGCACTCTCAGGCCTAAGAGAGGGGAGGGATCGCTTCTTCATTCTCTTATCAGCATCTGGTGTTTTAGCTTTTTTATTTAGAAAATGGGGATGATTTTGTTTCTTCCTGTTTCCTAGGTATGTGTTTTGGGGGTTAAAAGAAACAAAGGTTCAATATCACTGTGACAGATACTGCTAGGATGGTCCCCAAATCCCTGTTCTCCTTTCCTTTATGAGTACGCAGCCTCATTTCCCAGTCTCTCTTGCAGGTCGGTGGTACCTATGTGACTGAGCTCTAGTTCATGGAATGTGAGCAGAAGTGATATGTGCCACATTTTCCTGGCTTTAAAAAATCTTCCAAGTGTAATTGTCCCTGCTGTTTTCCCCTTCTAGTTGACTGGGAGGGAAATTGACCATCAGGACCTTGGTCCCCACACATTGAAGATGGCAAAGCTCTGTCACTTTGGGTCCCTAAAAGATGATAAGGAGAACAACCCTACTCATCTGATCACCTGCCCAGCACGGGATAAAGTCCTATTAAGTTTGAAGCAATATACATTTTGGGGTCTATTTGTTACAGAGGCTAGTATTGCTCTAACCAATATAGCCAGGAGCTAAACTTTGGGCTATTCACCCCTCCTAAACTGAAAATCCTTAAAAATCTTGTAAATAAATAAATATTTACATATGTAATAGAAATATATTATGTATAAGATCTTTACACACACATTTAATATACACGCACATGTGTGTGTAAAAGGATATCATTGATGATTTTTTAATTGGAATGACTAGACTATAATAACAATGGGAACGTTCTCTAGGGTCCTGAGTTGAGGTGTAAGATGTCTGACAGTCAGGAAATTCCTTACTTATCTTAGAACCCCATTAGTTAATGGAAAGTAAAGAGATGGCCTTGAATCAGAAGTAGCTTTCATATTTTTTCTTTTCTTCTTTCTAGCAGCAACTTACCTGTGCAAATTAACATATTTGGGAGATTAACTTCAGAATTGCTTCTTTTGAAATAAGGGTGATGGATGGAGAGGTGGAATCTCATCAAATTAAGGAAGGTTCTGCAGAAGCTTCCTGGAGGCCCTGGGACCACTCACAGCACAATCTGAAACATCTCGGATTAGATGAGCTCTAAAGTTTCTTTTGGATATAACACTCTCATCTTCTTGGAAAAAGAGAACAAGTTTTTCCATTGTTTGTTTCCAACTGTGTGTAGTTGACAAATAACACTAAATTCTGCTTCCACTTTCCTTTGTGATTCATCATAATCTAACTAGACTGAATGGATGGGAATCCAATGATATTTTATCTTCTTTTCCAAGAGACCTGCATCTGAAAACACCAAGTTCCCAGGAGTCTGACCAAATTGCAATCCAGGATCTGTGTCAACACTTTTGTAATTCCTTTTGTAGAGGGACTTTTGATATCTGCTTTTAATGACAGAAATATCATTACTACCCGTTTGAGTTTTGAGTTGAATAACTAACTCTGTGCATTGGCGTGTGCATGTATAATGCCTAATATCTATAGCAATGATCAATAGCACATTTAATTAGGGGCTCTATGGTAAAATCTACTCATTTGTTAGCTTATGGTTTTAAGCCTTGTTCTTAAGCATTAGTGACAAAAAGGTCAACAGATTTTATCAGTAGGTGAAACGAATGGGATACTCAAAGTGAGTAATAAATAAACTGAGTGATAATAAGGACAGGGTATGCAGAGCAAGGCGTAGTGCAGTAAGTACCTGGGAGCAGGTGACAGTGGGGCACCATCGTGATCTATAGGCCTGGAGAGGCAAAAGCGGGGAGTGGTTCCCAGAAGGCGCAGACAGAAGGGGCACTGGACAGGACTGTCTGAAAGGAGCTGTGGCACATGGCTGAGGGACATTGCTAGCCCCCAGAGACCATGGAGGAAGGGCACAGGGAGATAAATAACCCAACTTCACTCCTCTCTCCCTTCTATCTGCAGGAAATTCCCAGGAACCTACCCCAGAATGGAGGCCAGAGAGCAAGGGAGTCCATTTACATGATCCATATATGACCGCTTAGGAGGCTTAGAGCAGTGAAGAGAAAGAGACTTGAACTGGAAGGGCAACCACATATCCAGCCTACTGAACATGGATCTCTGTTATGAAATTCAAGAGTATTTATAAAAATTAGAGTGATTAATACTCATGGTTAAAGATCTAATTATTTATATAAAGTGATTTATTATATGAGAACTATTCTTTTTTTTTTTTTTTTTGAGACAAGGTCTTGCTCTTTTGCCCAGGTTGGAGTGCAGTGGCATGATCGTAGCTCACTGCAGCCCTGAACTCCTGGGCTCAAGTGGTCCTTCTGCCTCATCTCCCGAGCAGTTGGGACTACAGGCATGTGCCACCACAACTGGCTAATTTTTCTGTAGAGATGTGGTCTTGCTGCATTGCCCAGGCTGGTTTCAAACTCCTGGCCTGGAGTGATCCTCCCATCTTGGCCTCCCAAAGTGCTGGGATTACAGGCATGAGCCACCATGCTTGGCCATATGTAGGACTATTTTTAATCATAAAAATATAAACACTTAAATACTTCTCTGACCACTATAATAGCAAATGGCCATATGTGGCCATTTAAATTAAGATTAGTTAAAATTATAAATTCAGTTCCTCGGTGGTCACTAGCTTCATGTGGCTGATGACAGCTATATTGGGCAACAGAAATGGAGGAACTTTTATCATCACAGAAAGTTCTGTTGGATAGTGCTACTTTATTTAATCATTAATTGCCTAATTTCTTTCCTTTGTTTTGACTCAAAATGAATGTAAAATGACTTTTGGGATTATTCATTTTTCCTGAAATCCTAGACACCAAAAGTTTATATTAGTATTTGAAATTAAAATATCTTATTCTGAATGAGTTAGAGTTATTTTGATATGTGCAAAGGGCAACTCTGGCCAACTCAAACAAAAATGGAATATATTGAAAAGATCTAGATTTTAGCCTAGTGAATATAATTTTGGACTTTTGACCTCCAGAACTTTAAGAGAAAAAAATTGTGCTTTAAGCTGCTAAATGGTGGTAATTTGTTATAATGGAAATAGGAAACTAATATAGTATTCCAAGAGTTGTGGTCCTCCAAAGTTCAACCCAACGTAACAAAAATTCTTATTAAAGAGAATTTGAATTTAATTTAAATTTTCTCCTTGGGGAATGTAATAATGAAAGGAACTTTCAGTAGGGCTTATGTCTTACCCACACTTTGGCAGTAGGTATAGCAGGAACCGCTTGGGCTACTCATCCTTGAGGAGCCCTGGGATTTGTGTCACATTCCCTACCTTCGGAAAAGGTGTCAGAGTCGAAGCTCAAGGCCTCACAACTTTGGTAATAATCTTCAGGTCAATTCAGCCTTGGTGCTCTTATCTCCTAGGGTTTCCAAGCTACTTTACTTTTGAAACTTGACATCTTCATTACTTTTGTGTTAGCTCAGTGTTGTGTTTAAAAAAATACTAAAAAAAATTTATTTGACATCTTATTTTCCTCAAAAGTATTGTTCAGGGTATCTAATCTGCCATGCTGTCAAGTATAGAAGTCCTTCTACCTTTATTTCAAAGGTAAAGAAACATAGACTCAGAGTTAACATGACTTTCTTATGATCACACAGTTGTTTTGAACAACCATATATGCTCTGTAGATACTAATTTTAAGGTAAGACTGTAGTCAGGTTTTCTGAAATGCCTGGCACATTGCTTTTACCTCTGTACTTAAAAGGGATCAATGTCTTAGTGAAAGATGATTTGACTATAAGGAAATCAAGCCTATTAAAAATACACTGAGCTGGAAGCAAAATTTGGGTTATAGAACCCAAAGGCAGGAGGTGCAGTCTGACCTCAGGAGGGGTTGACATTGGATGTGAAAAATCATCCAAATTCAAGGCAGTCACTCTTACTGCCTCTCCTGCCCTACAGGTCACCATCTCTGTAATTCTCTTGTGTTTGCTTCATTCTCTCACTTATACTGTCAACTGACTTTCTATTTATCATTTTGCATTCCAGTCCCCTTTAAATTACCTCACAGCCCAAATGCTCAACAGAGACTGACCAGGGTCTCTCAGTCTGAACTGCAGTAAGTCTATGTGAGACAATGTAATTGGCTCAACTTGGACCTTTCCTTCCAATCTGCTTTGGCCAGGGTGTCAGCTTGGGATATGACAGCAGCCTCTATGGGAATAGGACATATGCATATTATTTAAAAAGGGAGTATAGGGAGGAAATGATTAAAAGAGGGTATATACACATCTCTAGTACCACTAGGAACATATATATTAATATATAGTGGTACTGGAATATGTATATATTCTAATATATATACACCCATTAGAATATGCATATATAATAGTGCGATATGTATATACACACATACATATGGGCATATGTATATCTTTACTAGGCCATTAGTTACTGTGGAGTTTTTGGGTATACCAACAATGTAGGCCCTTAAAATAATCCCATGGCTTGTTTCCCCTATTGTTAAACAAAAGTAGGACTTTGGAAAAAATATTTGTCTTCATATTAATCTTTTGTTCATGTAATATGCTTGGTAGAGTGGCATTTATTTCCTTTCCAAGGTCTGAAAAAAGAATGACTTAATGCGGTTTAATGCTTTGTTCAAGCCAGTGTGTGCCAAACATATGATGCAAAAAAAAAGAAATGACCTTTTTAAGTCTGACTCCTTGTAGATGACGGTTGCCAAAGAGAAGCCAGCTTATAGGTTGATTTAATGAATGGCTCACTCCATCATGAATAGGACAAGACCTACTTGAAATTGCTATTGATTGTGAGCCTGTTTCAGATGTTTTATCCAACTAAGAGTCTGTAGGATCAGTTCTTTCTTCAGTTTATTTTATTTTTTGCAATCATTGTCATATCTGTAATTCAGATTCTTTTCAATACTGGGTAGAGGAAAAGAAGATAAATAAGTGCAAGAGTGTGTGTGTGCATGTGTGTGTATGTTCTTTTGAGATGCAGAACAATTCTTAGAGACACACTAGGAATTGTGTTCAACAACTATGGGAGTTGTTGAAAATCTAAGGGCAACAATACATCTAGGCATGATTTGAGGTGGGAGAAGAAAAACTGGAATGGATCACTCTCTCTTTTTTTCTTTTTTTTAAATTTCAGAATATTACAGGGATACAAATGTTTTGGTTACATGGATTGGCTTTTGTACTGCTTGAGTCAAAGTTATAAGTGTGTCCATCATCCAGATAGTGTACACTGTACCCATTAGGTATGATTTCACCCATCGCCCCTCCCCGCCACCTGCATGATTTCCATTGAGTTTCACTTCCATCTGTGTACCTGAGTGCTGACTAGTTAGTTCCAATTTAATAGTGAGTACATGTGGTATTTGTTTTTCCATTCTTGTGATACTTCACTTAGGAGGATGGTCTCCAGTTCCATTCAGATTGTTGCAAAAGGTATTAATTCATTTTTTATGGCTGAAAAGTACTCCATGGTGCGTGTGTGTGTGTGTGTGTTTGTATGCATATATATACACATGAATATATACTCATGAATTGATGGGCACTTGGGTTGATTCCACATCTTTGTGACTATGAATTGTGCTGCTATAAACATTCAAGTGGAAGAGTCTTTTTGATAAAACTACTGTTTTTTTCCTCTGAGTAAATACTCAGTAGTGGTATTGCTGGATCAAATTGTAGTTCTGCTTTTAGTGTTTTGAGGAATCTCCATACTATTTTCCATAGAGGTTGGACTAGTTTGCAGTGCCACCAACAGTGTATAAGTGTTCCTTTCTCTCTGCATCCACATTAGCATCTATTTTGGGACTTTTTGATAAAAGCCATTCTCACTGGGGTTAGGTGATATCTCATTGTAGTTTTGATTTGCATTTCTGATGGTTAGTGACCTCGAGAATTTTTTTCATGTTTCTTGGCCATTAGTCTATCTTCTTTTGATAAGCTTCTGTTCATATCTTTTACCTACTTTTTAATGGGATATTTGATTTTTTTCTTGCTGATTTGCTTGAGTTTTTGTAGACTCTGGTTATTCGCCCTTTATTGGATGTATAGCTTGTGAATATTTTCTCCCATTCTGTATGTTGTGTATTTGTTGATTGTTTCTTCAGTTGCACAGAAGCTTTTGAATTTAATCAAGCTTTAAATTTAATCAACAATTTTTGTTGTTGCTGTGATTACCCTTGGGGTCCTCTTCATAAATTCTTTGCCTACTCCAGTACCTAAGAGAGTTTTTCTAACACTTTCTTCTAGAATTCTTATGGTTTTATATCTAAGTTTTAAGTTATTGATCTTGAATTAATTTTTGCGAGTGGTGAGAGATATGTATCCTGTTTCAATATTCTACATGTGGCTATCCGATTATTGCTGTCTACTTCATCAAAGATCAGATGGCAACATGTGGATGGTTTTATATCTGGGTTTTAGTTCTGTTTCATTGGTCTGTGTCTCTATTTTGTATTTTCTCAGACCATAGTGGAATAAAATTAGAAATCAATTCCAATAGACACAGTCAATTCTACACAAAGTTATGGAAATTAAACAATTTATTGCTGAACAATTATGGGGTCAAAGAGGAAATTAAGGTGGAAATAAAAAGATTCCTTAAACTAAAGGACAAAGGAGATATAAGTTATCAAAATTGTTGGATTCAGCAAAAGCAGTCCAAAGGGGAAACTTCAGAGCCTTAAATGCCTGCATCAAAAAGACAAAAAGATCACTAATCAACAATCTAATGAATCATCTCAAGGAATTGGAAAAGAAAACCAATCCCAAACCTAGCAGAAAAGAAATAACTAAAATCAGAGCAGAACTAAATGAAATCAATTCCAAAAGAACTGTACAGAAGATTAATAAAACAAAAAGGTGGTTCTTTGAAAAGACAGACAAAATTGACAGGTGTCTCACTAGGTTAACCAGGAACAGAAAAGACAGGGCCCGAATAAACTCAATCATATGAAAAAGAAAATATCACACTGATACCACAGAAATACAAAAATTATCTCTGAATACTATAAAAATCTCTATGCACATAAACTTGAAAATGCTGAGGAAATGGACAAATTCTTGCAAACACACCATATCCCTAGGCTCAATCAGGAAGAAATAGAACTCCTGAACAGACCAATATCTAGTAAGCAGCAATAAAAAAATCTTCCGCCAAAAAATAAAAAAAGTCCCAGACCATATGGTTTCATAGCTGAATTTTACCAGACACATAAGGAAGAACTAGTAACTATGCTGCAGAAGTTATTTCATAACATTGAGAAGAAAGGAATCCTCTCCAACTCATTCTATGAAGCCAATATCACCTTGATAGCAAAGCCAGGAAAGGACACAATAAAAAAAAAAATGATAGACCAATATCCCTTATGAATGTAGATGCAAAATTCTCAATAACATCCTAGCAAATGGAATTTAGCTGAACATCAAAAAAAAAAAATAATAATCCACCACAGCCAAGTGGGCTTCATCCCAGAGATGCAAGAATAGTTCAACATATGCAAATCTATAAATATGATTCACCACATAAATAGAAGCAAAACCAAAGACCATATGATCCTCTTAGTAGACACACAAAAAGCACTTGACAAAATTTAGCACCCTTTTATGATAAGAACTCTTAACAAAATAGGCATAGATGGAACATACCTCAATATTATAAAAGCCATATATGACAAACTCACACCCAGCATCATACTGAACAGGAAAAACTTGAGAGCATTCCTTCTTAGAACTGGAACCAGACAAAGATGCCTACTCTCACCACTTCTATTCAAGATAGTGCTGGAAGTCCTAGCTAGAGCAAACAGGCAAGAGAAGGAAATTAAGGGTATCCAAATTGGGAAGAGGGGATCAAACTGTTGATCTTTGCTGATGATATGATCTTATATCTAGAAAACCCCAAAGATTCTGCCAAGAGACTCCTGGAATTGATAAATAAATTCAGCAAGGTCTCAGGCTACAGAATCAATGTACACAAATCAGTAACATTTCTATACACCAGTAAGTCAAGCTGAGAATCAAATCAAAGAGTCAATACCTTTCACAATAACTACAAAGAAAATAAAATAGCTAGGAATATATTTAGCCGTGAAGGTAAAAGATCTCTATAAAAAGAACTATGCAGCCGGGCTTGGTGGCTCACGCCTGTAATCCTAGCACTCTGGGAGGCTGAGGTGGGAAGATGGTTGAGCTCAGGAGTTTGAGACCAGCCTGAGCAAGAGCGAGACCCCTGTCTCTGCTAAAAATAGAAAGAAATTAGCTAGACAACTAAAAATATATATTGAAAAAAACAGCTGGGCATGGTGATGCGTGCCTGTAGTCCCAGCTATTCAGGAGGCAAGAATTGCTTGAGCCCAGGAGTTTGAGGTTGCTGTGAGCTAGGCTGATGCCATGGCACTCTAGCCCAGGCAACAGAGTGAGACTCTGTCTCAATAACAAAACAAAACAAAACAAAACAAAAATAGAACTATGAATCACTGAGGAAAGAAATTGCAGATGATGTGAACAAATGGAAAAACATATGCTCATGGATTGGTAGAATCAACATTGTTAAAATGTCTGTACTACCCAAAGTGATTTATGGATTCAATGCAATCCCCATGCAAATACTAACATCATTTTTTGCAGATCTAGAAGAATAATTCTACACTTTATTTGGAACCATAAAAGAGCCCGGATAGCCACAGAAACCTTCAGCAAAAGGAACAAATCTGGAGGCATCACTTTACCAGACTTTAAGCTCTACTACAAGGCTATAGTAACCAAAATAGTGTGGTACTGAATCACTCTATTTTTGTCTACCAAGGGAATGGCAAGAGTGATGTATGGAATTGGAATAGAAATAAATGAAACAATTTAAAATATATTGTAGTTTTTGTTGGGAAGATACTCTATCTACCCCTTTAATATTACCCAATCTCCCAGTACTTGCCAATTTTGTATTTGTCAAAAAAAAATTGATTGTGGATTCTCTAGTCCTTGAACCACATTGTGACAACTACCGAAATATATAATAAACTTATTTTGAATTGAAGTATAGATAGGGTTTTTCTGTATAAACTTTTTGGGTGTTTGTGTTATGATTCCACTAAAAGAAATTTTAATTAGTGTAATTTACATCCTGGGAAATAGCTCTGACTTTTTTGCTCCCCACATGTCATTTCAGGAGTTAATCAACTAATGTCTTTTTGAGAATTCACGAACTCTTATGAAGAAATGTGATAGGTAGAAATATACCATGTTTCTAAGGAGTCAGGAACTGTATTATTCACCAATGTAGACACCATTCTTTTTTTTTTTTTTTTTTTTTAAGGCAGGGTCTCACTGTGTCACTCGGGGTAGAGTATAGTGGTGTGATCATAGCTTACTGCAGCCTGGAACTATTAGGCTCAAGTGATCCTCCCACCTTGGCCTCCCAAAGTGCTGGGATTACAAGTGTGAGCCACCATGCCTGTTCACCATTTTTAACTAACACAGTGCCTGGCATGGTGTATGTGTCAATTGCTGGATGAGTAGACAAGGTGAATGTTCTATTAGTTCCAAAGAAAGCATATGACATGATATACTATCTTGGATTTTTCATTTTATTTAACAGGGCATAATCAGGTGAGTAAAATAAAAATAATTGTGATATTAAATTGATTTGTAATTCAGGCTTGGAAATCTAGGATTTTCTGGGTCATATAATGATGGTTAAAGTCGAATCTCCATAATATAAATTAACTGCTAGTTTGTCCCTGAAAACCTGTCCAGAGTTCACTGACATTAAAGGGAGCAAGAATTATGATCTGTAGCCTTCCTGGACATATAATTTATTTCTTTTCATATGGCATTTACCTTGAATAGTGATAAGTATGTTAAAATATCATACATAATGAGTCAAATAAGCGTGTTTTATCTTGAAACTTTAAAATTAAAAATTTAGGGAAGAAAGGATGCAATAAAGGAATGAATTGGATTGTGAAATAACGTATTTTAGTAAAATTAAAATAAAATTTTAATTATGATGGAGACCTCTTCAGGTTTCCTCATGTAAGTAGAACTGGGGAAATTGTCAATTGATTATTAATAGTAATATAACCCAAATTATCTGCTAGATTGAGTTTCTAAAGTGTAGAGATAATGTACTATTCTTTAAATTCCCAAGGCCTTGGCATTTGTGATAAGCCTTTGTGGCCTCATTCTCTTCACAAGAAAGCCTAACTATAATAATTGTAAAAGCTTTGTTAATCAAATAACCTAGTTGCATTTAGCTAAAAACCCACCCATTAAGACCTTTGTGGATTATTATAGTGGAAACATTTCAGACTTCTTCAGAAATCCACCTCAGACTTCTTCCCTTTCCCTAATAAAATGTTATAGTGCAATGTTGCTTTAAAAATATTTGGGCCATTTGAATGGCAAGAATGTCACCAAAAATATTATACAAAAATTCTATTTTATGTGGGGGCAAAAGGACAAAGCACTAAAGACAGAGGCTTAAATTTCAGTTTTGAATTAAATGTATCTTGGAACATGAGGCAATATATCCTTTGATGACTAAGGCAATGTGTGAGATAAAATACCTTTTACAGAATCCATCTTGAAAAGTATAAGCCAATGACAGGCAATCAGTTGTTTTTTAAGAAAAGATAAGGATATAGTTAAAAGCTTTAATGTTGATGAGAAATGGGCTTGCTGGTGCTTTAGGGGACAGAATGGGTTGTTTGTAGGAAAAGAGGTTTAAATTTTCAGGAAAATTGTAAGTGCAATAAGATGTCATTGAAATGAAGTATTAGGGAATGTTAAATCAAGGGTCAGTGCAACAGGCCCAAAGATCAGTTTCTTGGGTTCATCTTTGCTACACTAAATGATGCTCAGTTCTGTATTTGCCTACTACTCTTGACTAATTTTGTGCTTTAATTTCTATATATGGCATTGACTGCTATATCCAGTCTTGACTTTTCCCCTGACCTTGAGAATCATAGATATGCATTCCTGTTGGACATCTTCACTTAGATGTCTTACATGGCCTGAAATTAATATTATACTCTTCCTCCTTTCCCCCACTGCTACCTGTGACTGGCCCCTTTTCTCGTATTCTAGTCACTCTTAATGATATCACCATTCATCCGTTTACTGAAGATAGAAACTGGAAGCTACCCTACACGTGGCTGCTACTTGCCCTTGCAGTGCTTCTGTGGAAATTAGAAAGTTGACTGGGTACACAGATCCTACTTGATAAGCAAAGCTCAGATTGGATTTTAGTCCCCACTTGCCTTCTAAGCTGTGTGTCCTTGTTAAGGACATGACATGCATAACTATATGGGACAATCCTCATTCTAGATTCTTCTGCTTTCTTACTCACACATGATCAATTTCAACATGCCAATATCCTGTTTTCTGCAACTCCTTTTTCTTCTGTGCTTAATTGTCCTTTAAATTAAATAGTTAATGTAGAGAAAGTATATATGTTATATATGTATGCTCGCTATTATAGTAAACACCAGTGAACCCAGAACATTCTTAAGAGCCAGAACATTGTTGACATCTTGCCTGATCCTTTGTGATCCTTCCTGTCCCTGACCTGGTTCGCGCCCCATCACATCACACTTTAACTATTGCTAAAGCCTCCTAGTTAGATTTCCACCACCCAGGATGCCCATGTCAAGCCACGAACCATATCACATTTACCATTTCACACCCTTCTTCAAACTCTTTTTAAATTTCCATTCCCTAGAAAGGGACTTGAAGTTGCTTGGCGTGCCAGGGAAGGCTGTCTGAGTTCTGTCTGTGGGTGACAGCAGTGCCCAGCCTAATCTTTCGCCGCTTCATGGTTTGGGCAGGACTGATGGTGGTTCCCTAAAGAGCTCACTTAGCTTTTGCTCTCCCCGAGGCACTGCTTGCCCCTGTCTTGCCCAGCCAATCCTTTCACTTTTCATTGAGATTCTCTTTATCTGTCTGTCTTAGAAGACTGCTAACTTTTTGAAGACAGCAAATACATCTCATTTATTTTTGTTTCTAATTCAATTTCTGGAGCATAGCAGGGTTTCAAATGTTTGAACTGAAATGTTGAGGAAATAAGTTTATCTTAATATCTTTTTGGGGGATGCCAAACCTTCATTCTAAGTTTTTGTTTTAGATTCAACTGGTCCTCTAAACCTTTGTTCTGGAGGCCTTTGAATGTATGCTTAATAAATTATTTTTGTCATCATGTAAACACAGCCTCTTGGGGGAAGTTTCTTCGTGTGACTCTACATAGGGAACATGACAGCTAAAACCATCAGAAAATAGTGTAGATTTCTCCCCCCATTCCAGCATAATTATGTGATTGAACCCAAGGGACTTGCTTGGCATCAGGTAAACTCAGCTTACACACAATGTTGTCCTAGGACAGTCTTGGGTAAGGTTTTAGAAATTCTGTTAGCACACATGTATCTTCTCTTTTGTTCCTCTTTCATCTCCAGCTTCTTTTTCTTTTCTGCCACCCAGGTTCCTAATCCTCACAGGTGCAGCAGGATCTGCGGAGGTTCCTGTCAGCTCTGCGCTCCAGGGCAGTTTCACTTGCTACAAAGTTTCCTCTCCACACTGTCTGATTTTAAATCTACCCTTCTTCCAGGGCCACCATTTATTATTGGCTGTCAAGAGGGAACAAATTTCATTAAATTAATTCAATTAGTATATGAATAACTGTTATTTCACTTAATCCATGGACTGTCTCAAGTGTATCTAAATTTTATAAGAGAATACTTAATACCCCAACGGAATGAAGCTTAAATAATGCATTGCATTTAGTGGGTAGTGCATCTTGATATTTTTCTAATCATACCAAATAACGTACTTGCCTATTCCTTTTCCCATAAATCAGCCTTGCTTGAAATCTAAATGCTCAAGTTGATCCTTTCATAAAAGAAGTGATAAGCTTTATAAACATTATTTAGTGGCAAATCCAAACATATTACAAAACATTTCAAAATCAACTAGGGTGATTCTTCTCCGTAGATGTCACCCATAAGGGCAAAATCGCAGCCTCTTTGTGCATAGTTGAACTCACAAGAAACAGGTTTAGTTTTTGACCTCCCTTTCTACCTCCACAGCATTCTCATGCTGTGAGAAAGCTTAGTTAGTAATGTAGGTTATTATTTTTTCTGCAGTCTTAATGCACAACATAGTGGTGAGGGATGTTTGAAACCTTTAGTACATCTTTCAAAGTGACAAATATTTGTTGGAAATATAGTATTTTCAAGGCAGTGTGCAATGAATAAGACATGATTCCTGTCCTCACATAGCTTATTAGAGGCCCTCATTCTCAGGTAGAAGGCAGGCTGTGATAAATGTTATATAGGAGGTACAAACAGCCTCTCTAAGTTCCAAGGAGAAGATTAATTCTGTATGGCAAAGACTGAAAAGACTTTACAAAGGGGTGACATCTGAAGAATAGTTACAATCTCAAAATGTAGAGATGTTGGTCAAGGGTGTTCCAGTTTAAGGGAGGAGTGTGAGCTAAAATACAAGGGTAGGAAAGGAGAGGATGCTCTGGGATGTAGCTGGAAGGTTTGAAAGGAAGAGAGGCTGGAGGCCCAGACTATTACTTTAGGTTTTGGCTGAGAAACACTCTCAGCACACAGCAAATCCTTTGTTCTTCTTGTAAAAATAATGCAAGCATGCTCCTTTTTGCAACTTAACATATTTATCATCCAATCGTTTTCATTTTCAATTGGTTTGATTTTAGAGGACATAAAAGCCCCCTTTGCTAACAATGAATAGAAAAATTTCAGAAATTGTTTCACATCTTAAGATTTAAATATTACATCTGTTTCATATTGTCCAATGAGTTTTAAATTTTCTATGGTTTTACATTGTATCAGACACTGCTAATAAATTTTAACAACTAACAACTGAGGACCAACTATATGCCAAATGCCACTTCGAATGCTGTGAATATGACAAGGTCTCTGATCTCATGGAGCTGATATTCCAATCAGAGACAGACATTAAACCAGTAAACAAACAAATAATTTATAGACTGATAAATGGTCTGTGCTTTTGCTGTGACAACAAAGAACAACAAATTCTCAGTGGCTTAAAAGAATATTTATTTCTTGCTCTCAGACCTGGGGTCGGCTGTGGTGAGTCTATTCCATGCTGTGGGTGGGTCCTGGTCTATGCTATGTGCTTGTCACTCCAGGACCCCAGTTAAAAGGACAGGGAGACCTCCGACAAACTATTCTCATAGTGGGGCGAGGACCTCAGAGTACAAGAGGGCTGCGAGGTTTACCACACACCTTAAAGATTATTGTCACTTCCAACCATATCTCAGTGGCCAAAGCAAGTCACATAACCAAGTCTTCCATCAATGAACTGGGAAAGTACACACTTCCCATCAGGAGTGCTGTGGGAAAGAGTGACTATGTGCTGACTATCATCCAATCTACCTCAAAAAATAAAGTATAAGAGTAAGATCTTCAAGAGTAATATATATCATAAATAAAATAAAACCAGATAATAGGATAGAGTAGTTGGGAATAGAGTGAGAAACTCCTTCAGATAAAGTGGTCAGGGAAGAAGTGACTCTGGACTTGCCATCTGAAGGATGGGCAGGAGCAAAGTCCTGGAGAGATTTGGAGAAAAGTCATTCCAGATGTCGGCAGCAATAAGTGCAAAGGCCCTGTGGTTTGAATGAACTTGACTTGGTCACAGGCTGAAAAGAGGCCAACGTGGCCAAAATGTGGTGGATAACAGTGACTGGAGAGAACTTAAGAAACGCAGGCACGAGCCAGATCATACAGGGGTGTGGGGGCCAGGCAAGCAGTTTGGATCTTATTCTTAGTGCAATGGGAAAACCTGGGACTTTAAGTGAGGGTAGTGACACAGTCTAATTTACGTTTAAAACAATCTCTCTTGCTGCCGTGTGACTTATGGACTCTGGGGGTTAGGGTGGGTGGGGGTGGATGCAGGGAGATGAACTAGGGGGCTATTGGAGAAGTCCAGGAGAAAGAAGGTGGTAGTTGGGAACAGTGTCATAGGAATGCAGAAGGGGAGAAATCTATTTTGAAGTATAACTGAAGTAAGATTTATTAACTTTTCTGTTAGAAGAGGTCACATGCCTTTGAATAGCCTGAGCAAACACAAATGGCCATGGTGGGAGAGAATGGGCCCTGCCGTGGAGTCCGAGGATCTTTCTTTATCCAGGCTTTGCTTCTTAGGCTGTGTTTGACCTGTGGCAAGTTCTTATCCATTCTGAGCCTTAGTTTCCATCATTCCAATAAACAAACGCACAAATGAATGAAAGAGTAAATAAAAAAAGTGGATAGAGAATGACACCTACATCATGTAATTTTTTTACGTGATTAAATGGGAACGAAATTCATATAAAATAAGCAGTCTGCACAAGTAAGCCTTGGATTTGTTTTAATGTGGTCATGTACTGGCATTCTTAAAAAAAAAAAAATGCTCCAGATAGAGGCAGCTCCACCAGTTATGCATTCTGGAAGATGATGGAGTGGCAGCAGTACTGGCTTATAGATTCCCCTAAATCCCTGTGTAAAATCTCAGTGTTACTTCTCCCAGTCTCCAGGTGAGAGCAGTCACTGAGAAATGCAGGAACGCTGAAGCTAGAAGTTTTTCTAAGCCTGGATTTATGAGATACATTCTTGGGAGTCATCCTCTCACGGGCTGACCTGTAAGCTGCTGCCAGGGATAAGGGACAGTAAGCCGTTTGCCTTATCGGTTAATGTAGCAATATGCTCATGACTAAGCCATTGTTTTGGTGAAAATACCTCAACATTGACTTGAGCTGTCAAGAATCTGCAGGAATGTAGTAATTTTTCAGACAGGGTTCTGGCATTTTCTGATAACATAACTGTTTCATATCTAATTGTTACTACCGCTATTTGGTATTTCTGAGATGTGAACTTCAACTACGTTATTAGTCCAAGAGGAGGGAGAGAGGTGATACTTTCTCAAGGATCCGAATGTGGTGTTCTCTGTTTTTTTCCCCTCACCTGAACTGGTCTTCATAAACCTACTCCTGGCACTCCTTATGATGAAAAGCACAGGCAGTATCTCCCAAGTAAACTTAAAGCTGTTTCTGGTTGGTTTTTCTAATAAGGATTCAGCTAATTATAGTTATATGTACACCATTGGCAGCTTTAAGTTTGAACATTTAATTGAATCACCCTAATGTAAACATTCCGTTTCTATATGTATGTGTCAGGCAGGTTCCAGAAGAAAAAAAAAAAAGTAAATCAGTTGGTTTAAGGGTCCAGTCACAGATGATTAATATTAAGGAAACCGACAAGGGATGCAGAAGCACCCAGAAACTAGCAACAAGGGAAGCCATTCCAGCACTTAGGGAAATGAAGGGAAAATGGCAATATTTAAGCCTAGAGAGAGTTGGAGGTTTGGATGAGCATAATATTAGTTGTAGTCCCAGGTATGTATAACTTGGCAAAAATGTAGTCAAAGAATCAGTGCAAGGAGGAGAAATGTACTGACCTCCCTGTCCTCCTCTGGCTTTGGTGATGATCATTGCCCAAGCCCTACTTATGCCAGGCTGCCAAGGAGCTCAGATGATGTGGACCATTGGACCAGTCTCCCAGTTATAGAGCAATGAGGAGAAGAGCTGAGAATAGAGGGGGGGACTAAATGAACAAATGCACAATTTATAATTCTCAGCTGTTGTACTGTACCCTGGAATATACTCTCAGTTATCTGAAAGGGTTTCAACATTTTTCTAAAGAATGATTTAAGTCATCTTGAGGGGTAATGTTAAAAAGGCCAATAATAGTATTACAACTCTCTAAGTCTAATCACTGGGTCATGAGGAAAATTCCACGTTTGCAATTTTGGCTCTTTCACTGAGTACATTGAACAAGGAGTTGGGAGTTGTGGATTCTGGCTCCACTACCAAAGAAGCATGCGACTAAGGTGAGTCATTGTGACTCTGTGGACTGCTGTTTCCTCATTTGTAGTATGAAGAAGATTATTGTGAAAATCATGAACATCATTGTAACCACTGCTGAATCACAGATAACTTCTAGAATATATACTTAGGAAAGGCAAATCCACAGCCAAAAATTTGCATAATAACGAAAACCATGTATTTGTTGTGATTTCAGTTTTATCACTGTTTGGGATCATCCATAATATCACACTTAAAACAGCAAGGTTAGTTGCAAGTTGACATAAACACAGATGTCTTTTGTACAAACAGTCTGCTATAGCTTTGTGATATGAAATTAAATGTATGCATTTGGAACCAATGAAAAGATGAAGCATGAAGGATTTTCTGAATTTCCAATACTGCAGGGATGGCAATGTTTTTATGCTTTCCTTACGACATATGTTCTCAAATAAGCATCTGGGTATGGTCAAAGATAACATTCTAGAAGTCATCGGCTGCTGCTTTGGGGGTCTGCACGCTCAAAACAGAGTTGAGTCTTTATCTCTTGCTTTTCATGGGGCAAGGATTTATTTTCTTTCTACATTGCTCTTCTTGCCTTTTTATGTTCCTTTCCATGTCCAACTTCCTTCTTCCTCTTTCAAATCCTATATATTTGACTGGGTCTCATGCTTTTCTCCTAAGAGCAGGCATAATCTGGCATGTCGTAGAGGCTGAGGGGTTCTCTGGAGCTGCTCAAAGTATAGCTGAAGAAAGGAAGTGGGATCAAAGTGCTTGCTGAAACAGAAAGCTCAAAGTTAAGGGAGGCCTATTAAGACAGAAATTGGCTTTAAGGCATGTTGGTAAGTAGTAGCCATAGGCAGGATTAGAAATTTGGATGTTATTTTCATTGTAATGGTAAGTCATTGGAGAGTGGCATGATCACACTCACATTTCAAAAAGATCATTCTGACTTTTGTTCTTTATAAATTACCCAGTCTCAGGCATTCTGTTGTAGCAGGAAAAAACAGACTACAACAAGTTATTTGTCTTTTTATTGTTTGATATGAGTTATTTATACAATCTGATACATGTTGCTTATCAAATATATGACTTGCAGATAGTTTTTCTCATTCAAAAAAAAAATCATTCTGGTTGTTTGCTAAAGAATGGATCGGAGGGCATCACGAGTAGGGGCAGAGAAAACCAGTTCAGAGGCTGTCAAGTTGTCAAGGCGAGTATATGGGTAGCTGTAAAGAAGGAGACAGACATCGACGTGGTGGTGGCTGTCCTGTGCTGCACAGATTTCCTCTCAGGACTGAGGCACTCACTCCTTCAGCTTCTGGGAGCATTGGTAGAACTGCGTCCATCTCTGCGACTTGTCCTTTCCCAAAGGAAGTGCCTCATCCACGATCACACCTCTGGTTTGGCCACACTCAGTTACTGGTCAATGAAGGGGAACTCCAAAGGTCCTCGCCCTAATTTGGGACAATTTCGAAAGACCATTCTAACTCCAGAGCTCCTGTGGAACCAGCGGAGGCCTCTGTTGCAGCTGCAGTGAAGTTCAACCTCTCTTCCTCCCATCCTGCTTTCCTGTTCCCCTACAGGTATTCTCCGGAGTACATCCCCAACAAACAAACCTCCACATGAAAATCTCTGAGTCTGCTTCCAACCGAACCAAGACAATCCAAGATCAATTTTGAAGGCAGACTTCATGGGATTTGTGAGCAGATCAGAGGGGAGAGGAAATGAGGGGAAAAATAAGGAGAAGGAAAGAGTCTGTTATGTCTCTGAGGCTTCTGACATCCACAAGTAGGATAACAATTATGCCTTTTATTGAGTTGACAAAGATTGATGATCATAGTGGGTTTTGAATATGTTTTGTTTCAGAAGACACCAA
Organism: Indri indri; assembly: GCA_004363605.1. Taxonomy (NCBI): domain Eukaryota; kingdom Metazoa; phylum Chordata; class Mammalia; order Primates; family Indriidae; genus Indri; species Indri indri. Next base: position 45,179 of record RJWJ010004440.1, read on the forward strand.
GATTTGCCTGCTCAATCAGGAGATGTCCGATATGTGGGTAAATACACACATTGTCCACTTCTTCAGATCCCTGTTTCCACCTCGTCCTGGCCATCACCTCTCATCTGAAATTCTCCAATAGCCCTGGACTCATGTTCCTGGTTCCAATCATGTTCCTCTTAAATTCCTTCTTCACTGTGTAGTTAGGGCAACATTATAAAATTTCATGATTTAACTTTCATACTTCAAATGTGTTCACGACTTCCCATTGTCCTGAGGATAAAGTCAAGGTCCTCTAATCTGGCTCATAGGTCTGCCACCTGGACCCTGTCCACCTTGTTGGCCTTGTGTCTTTTTCCTCTTTCATATGTTTCACCAATGAACTTCATGCCTTCAATGTACCCTCTTTTGTCTTATCTCAGGGCCTTTCCACATGGTGTTTGCTTTTTCTGAGACAGTCTTCCCACTTTCCACTCTCCTTTCAAAAGCCTAACTCCTACTCATCTTTCAGGACCTAGTTTAAATGGTTATCTCTTCAGGGAGGACATTCTGTCTTGGAAGGACCCCCCTTTGATGTATTTTCAGAGCTTACTATACTTTTCTTATCATAATCCTTATTATGCTTTTGTTTTGACAGGGTCCCTGGCAATTTATTTCAACGTTCAGGGAAAGAAAAATCTGGTCTAAATCTACATAAAATTCTCTTTTAGTTTTCCATGGAGTCCTGTCTCTTCTTTTAGTCTCCTTTTATCATCAAATCAAAAAGCACTTAAAACTGATGACAATTCCCTATCTGAGACCCTAGGGTATAGGTTTCCATTAAAGTTAGCTTCTAAGTCAGATAAAACTTAATGGACGTGTCTCTTTACAACTCACAGACCCTCCTGCCACATCCCTTCCTGGGCACAAACATGGTAGAACTGGGAATCCTAATAGCAATAGCAGATTTCTCTCCTCACTTAACTGAAGCACCCTAGGAAGAAGGAGGGGTTTCTAGCATCTGCCTGCTTTGCCCTCCTTTGTTGAACTTTGCTCTGGATGAATGTGTCTTCCTGACTCCAAGTTTCCCAAAGCTGTCCCTAACTGTGCTTTTAAGGCACGTCACCTCTTCTGTGTAAGGCACTCTGGTTATGATGCATTGTATCAATTTATTTTTTACCAGTCATCAGGAATTTCTTCATCAGATGCCACCCTGCCTAGATATCTGTCCCTGAAATTCTGAAGGCATATGGATGAGGGCAGAACATTAGGAATTCTGGGTATTGGGGTTGTACTTGAGTATGAAGTTCAGCCTAAACTTTTTTATGGATTTCTCAGGGCCCTTTCTAGAGAAAACTTATGGGTGACTAAGGGCTTAACATTCACAGATTGACTTCAAGCCTTGAAAGTGCCAACGGCCACATGTTGTAGCATTGGAACACGTTCTTGATGTCCACCCTCTGGATGACTATATATTCATTAGAGACACAGGCCAGAGATCATATCTAAATTCTACCCCTCAAACACCAGGATCCAGTCAAAAAGAGTTTTATAGATACCAGTCAATTTGGCAGCCTTTGCCATAGGCATTCAATGATGAGTACAGTTTGCATTCAGCAAACATTCCACTTTACGGGTGATTTTCTGAGTGCTCTCCTTTGGAGATATGGAAGGCTATATCATCCTGGACTTCCTTGGCTGAGAAGTAGATTAACCATCCACTCTGGAATTGCACTAATTGATTGCCTGGCTATAAACAAAGTGACCAGCCTGGTTGGCCAGATCTATACACAAAGACTGTTCATGACCCCAGATCTCATCCAGGGACCCCTATAGACAGTGGCCCTCAAAGGTTCCCCTCCCTCAAAGGTGGTGATGTCAGGAAACTTGTAGCAGAAGTCTGTAAAACAGTAAGAGGTTCTTGTCATTAGGGCATGAAACATAGAAGATGAACGGAGGCAGATTTTGTGGCCATTCTGTAGAATTCATTGTTTTTTTCAGGGAACTCCAGGGTCAATGGCAATCTAGTCACTTTTTGATTTGTCTCAGATTGTCTTTCCCTGTTGCGGTGCAACTCTTAGGGCAGAGGCTGTGTCTGAGTTATTCACTGTTGTATCCCTGGTTCCTGGAGGGTGCCTGGCCCAGAGAAGTCACTCAATAAATATTCATGCTGCCAATAATGGATGGCTGATGTGCAGATTTCAATAGGGTATACCTAAATTTGTGCTTTATTTCAGCCTGGTTTTGGGGTTGGGTAGTTTGTCTGAGCTGTTCATCCTCCATGCTCCCTTGAAGTCTTGTCCTTTCTAACCTGCTCTGCCCACCACCAGGGAGAGGTTCTCAGTCTGGATCCCTGTTGCTATGGCACTTGTTTCCTTTGGGGTCTGCACTGAAGTCCATGGGGAGTACTGTTCATTGTCTTTCACTACACACTGTTGTAGCTATTTTCAATGCCTAACTTCTGCAAAGATGATAATCGTCTTGAAGGCAAGCATACTGCCTGTGTATTGGCACTATCTTTCAGAGTATCTTCCTGGCATACAGTGAAAGTAAAGGAAACCTTGAATCCCTAAAAGGACTACATGTTTCTGGCAAGCTAACTAAGTGACCTTGGGAAATATCCTTTACCACTCTAGGCCTAAGTTTTCCCATCAGAAAAATGAGAAGTTGAATTCTGATCTCTAAGATTTGACCTGAACCTTAGAATCAATAATTTTCCTTGCCCTGTGGTAAATCATTTTAGATTGCTCGGTAGAGCTATTTATGCCTTTCTGAGGGTTTTCTTATTAATCAACAAGGATCAATGAAATAATGAGTAACACACCATGTGGGATACTCACTTAGAAAAAGGTATTTGACATCTTCTTCCTACATCTTCTCTTCCTCATTTTTTTTTTTTTTTTGCCTGAAGGACAGATACAATGCTGGCTCTCTCTGTTTTGGGTATTGTAATATTAATTTTCATCTTTCAATGGAGTAATGCAAAATTTCTAATTCAGCTAACCTGACAACCATATTTGAAAAATCACTTGCATTTTTCGTATATGTAAAGTGTCAGATATATTTCTCTCAGTGGCAGCCTATTTTTATGAGTATTTATTTTTAATGTAAAACTCCACTGTGTGTCTTTCTTGTTATGTTTGGCTTAAAACATTGCTAACTGTTGTAGTTTATTTTATTTGGAAGGTGAATTTATGTGTTGATCTGGCTTCTATCTCATTCATAGGTTTTTAGTGGGCGAGTCCAAGGAACAAATTCAGTATGTATGACTACCTCTTTATCTATGGATTTAGCATGATCCTATACTTGACAATTATCAGAAAGTAAAATCCTCTTCCAAATGTGATTATCTGGGTGTAGTAGACTAGAAACATGTGGTAAAACCTAGTATTATAAGTAACATCCTATTCCCTTAATTTTTCATTTTATATACAGAGGCAGTGCAATGAGTAGGATGACTTCTGAAATGATCCTTGAACTCTATGCTATTCCATGAGCCCAGGATAAGGTAAAAAACCAAAACTAAACAAACCCACCTACATGCATTTTATATTTATGCATTGATTATATATCTTTTTTATGCATCTGTACTTTTTAGTGTCTGCTAAATACTTGATTTTGAAATTATTCTCATTTCCTTTCCTTTTCCTATTTCAAAAAAATCTCCATTTTCTACATGGAAGTTTATTTTAAAGCTTTTTTTTCCCACTTTTGTTTCATTTAATGATTACATCTGTATATAAATTGTCTTAAGGTCATACCCTAACAAGAACAAATGCTGCTTTTCTTGTGAATAGATGCAAGGAAAGCCAAGGCAAATAGTCCATATTCTTCTGGATTTGTAATGCAAATTTTCTGACAGACTATTACAATTGAACAGCAGTCTCATAGGTATGGAATATGAGAACTATGATGGAAAGAAGCCGAATGCTATTTAAGAAGCAGATAAAAAGCATGTGAATTAAACAGAATTAGCAAAGGGATGAGTTTTGCCATGTACACCGTGAGTGAGCAACCATGGAACCCGAGAAGATTCCTATCAGTCAGGTGTGTGGGGATTCTTTGGGCTGGAAAATGCGCTCCATTGTATGGGCCTCATTAGCATCACAGTCTTGAGCTCCTATCATAACACCCAAATGTAGCTGTGAGCACTGCCGTGGGGCTCTCAACACCTGCCATGCATGGATCACTAATCAGAGCCCAACTTTCACTGCCTTTGAATTCTGACCCATCAGTTCAGCTTGGGAAGGGAAGCGAAGTGCACAGAGGTAAAGATAGTAAACAGTGTTTGGAGGAAGTACTGGATCAAAAGTCCCATCATCCTTTGTCTTCACAGAGCATGAATGACAAGGGCAGGCTCAGCGTGGGGTTCCCCAAATTTTCCCATCCATGAACAAGCTGCATGTACTCCCAAGGATGAACGATGCTTTTGCAGAGCCTGCCCTGTCACTCTGTGCTGTCAGCAATAACGCCAATTAGTGTCAATTTTCATGACGGCTCTTGAGAACTAAAGGGGGACCCGTGTTTTGGCTACTGAAATAGGAGTTTGGTTTTCTATTCAAATCATGAAAATTCTTCTTGGATCTGCAAATGTGGATGGGAGGTGAGTGAGTCAGTCATTTGACTACCATAAACAATATTTTTGACTAGGTGTGATTGATACTTATTCTTTGGGGAAGTGTTCTGGGCATGTCAGCCTCTGTGGTCTGAATCTGCATATGAGATAAGAATGCCTCCAAGTTTTCTAGAAGTGGTGCTGGATTGTGCCGAAATGTTAACTCTCTTTTTAGACAGATAACTTGCATTGTCATACTGTCTAGGCTGAGTGTATGTGCAGCTTGTAGCCATTGGAAAAGAGGTTTAGGGCTTGCATTAGTGAACTGTGTCTCCTTAGAATGTGATTCTAAATCATTCAGCTGGCTGATGTGTTCTTAATATAGTCTAATCTTGGCAAAGAGGTGCTTGCCCTGGACGTGTTTCTTTCTTGTTTGCTTTCCTTTAATTATCCTTCTGTTTAGGGAAAGAACTGAACTGCCCAAGTGGCAAAAACAGAGAGCATTATCTCTATCCAGCACAAATCTCATGTCAATGCTGACAATCCGGTAGCACAGAGATGGTTACAATTATAGCCTAACACAGAAAAATACTTTTGTAAACAGAGATTCAATCCTGGCGATGAGAGCTAGCTCAAGACGTGAAACTAGTTTACCCTTGCAAGTCAAGCTGACATAGAAAACTGACTAGACAAGACAAGACCCATGAGTTTTCCTCTTAGCACATGAGAAAGAAAGAAGAACCATCACTTTCTCACCTGCCAAATTCTGGGTGATCCATCACCACATATTCTCTCTGTTTGTAGTAACATTTTGTACTATCAACAACATGGTAGGAATGGAATGGATGATTTTTGAAGGCTGTTTAAAGACTGAGTCCATCCAGACTTAAAAGGAGTCAGGTAACATTTCCATTTTTGTTCTATGGTGTGTTACTCTTCCTTTCTAAACATGTGGCAGAATCTAAAAGCGTTTGTTGGACTGTCTCAGAATGACACGCTTCCCCTCTTTTGCTGATTTCAGCTATGAGCTTGGCATGATTCTCACAGTTTTGCTGAGGAGTGTAATTTAGGACTTAGGTTGAAATTTTAAGACTCGAACTAAGAAATGTTAAGAAATCCACCCTACCAAAGGTTTCTTTAAATATAAAAATGAAGTAAATATTTATCAGAAATTTGAAACAAATACTAAAAGCTATGCTCAGGAACCATACAACATTATTACTAAGAAAATGAATAGATTAACTTAAAAATAATTTGAGATACTTTCATATCTTATTCATAGCAGTATTTTAAACAATCTATGTAATTCTGGTAACAATATCATTTTGTTCCCTATTTAAAATCATACAGTGAATAACAGCATCTACTGGCATCTTTTGATATCTAGGAGGGCTCTTGTAGCTGTGTTAGGGATGGATGAGAAAGGGTTTGGGGGTAGGAGGGGCAGGAAAGAGTGAGAATGATGATGAAGAGAGTAGATTGGTATCCATTTCTCAGCTGGTTCAGAGGACTAAGATTTTGAGCTCTTGAAGAGGGATTGAAGAAGAAGCTGAGAGAAAGAATGATTTATAGAGATTTTATGAGATTCTGGGCTTAGACAGGATTGTTCTCAGGATAGGCATTAAAGAGTAGTACAGGATTGAGTGAAGAAGACAGTCAATGTTCTGAAACTTTAAGGGGCTAAAGCTCTGGAAAGTTCTTCAGGAAGCACGTTGGGCTGTATATTGACATGTTCTTGATGCTGCTGTGAGCACTGGTGGGGCTTCTCTGTATAGCTTCTGGTGGCACACGTGAACAAGTGGGGTAGCTCAGGAGACTATCTGGATGCAAGAAGATGGCCATTGCAGGTGGATTGGTAAGTGAGAACAGCTGAAACCTTCATTGCTTGGGATCAAAACCATGCCCTCATACTTTGTGCACACAAAGGAATGCGACCTCATTTTTGTAGGCAGAAGCTGATGAAGAGAGACTTTATTTTATGGTCAGAAGCTATATTGGGACTAAATGAAATAATGAATGTAAAATACTTGTTTGGCTTCCTAGTCAAGATGGCTAATTGAGCACCCATATTAATCTCCTTTCCCTCTCAAGACCCCAGTAAAATCTTAAAGCCTAAGAAATGTAATACCCTTAGTGGCAAAGAGAAGAGTGAAGTAACAGCAGCTGACAGGATATTTCAGCCCTTACCTGGAAGATGGAAGAGACAGGACCAGGCTGGTGTGTCCAACAGAGTTGGAGCCAGAGGCCAGAAATAGGTCAAGCAGAACCACGCAAAAGGCTCCAGACTTGTAGTGAGCCAGTTAGGAGGGTGAGAATGGGAAAATATGCTAAAATAGGCATGAGGGAATGAAAAGTGTACAATGAAAAGTGAACAATAGTACTTTGGTTCCACACCTACCTTTCTTTTCTCTCCCCTGTTCTCTGGCAGGCAGAGTGTGGATTACTCAATATTTAACCCTTGACAAGATAATGCAGGAAATTTTTCTCTACAGAAGTTAAATAAACTTCCTGGGAAGACTTAGGGCTGCTACTCTGGCATTTGGGGCTGTTTCATTACCCTCTATTCTAAAGTGAAATCTATCAGGTGATAAATCCTGCTCACACACAGCCCCTGGTCAAACTTCCTATTCATAAAGAAACCAGGCAGGAAGAAAGACCTATCTATATGACAAGAGGAAAACATCGCAGAGGAAAAAAACCAATTCAGAGGACAAAATATATCTTACAATAAATA